>OX456526.1:138229636-138519636 GCA_949748255.1 Eustalomyia histrio | reverse complement strand
ACACCTTAATTTGTTTTTTGTTTATTTTAAAAAAAAACTTTTAGCAAATACTCGCATAAATGTGCATAATGAAAATGTGTGTGTGTATAGATTTTTAATAATATTTACATTAAATTTTTGTGTTTAATAAAAATTTGAAAAAAAAAAAATTAATATAAACAAAAATTATGTACAATATTATATTTTAAATATGCAGTTAGTTATTCGTGGAAAAATTAACACTAAATATAATATGGTGAATATTATTATAAAAATATTTGAATATAAATTAAAACAAAATATTTATATTATGAAATTAGGTTTAATTTGAAAAGCAAATTATAATCAATAGCGTAGAGGAATATGTTAAAACTTTCAAGAAATCTTTTACCCAGACTTACGCTATATTTATTTTATTAGTTTTTCTGTATGAGTGCGCTACCCGAAGAATACGGCCTTAAACGCTACGTTAATGTACTGTACGGATAACACGAACACTTCCTCTTAGTGGTTGTGTATTTTTACTGTGCACAAACCGAACACACTTCGTTTACATAATATTATATATTGAAAAATATTATTTTTTGTTAATCATACTGTTGCCAGAAAAATGTTATCTCATATCCCCACTTTTCTTACTGAAATCACCCAAAAATAATGGGAAAACCAAGTACCTATAAGATGGGTGTACGTTCGCGTACTGCATTTTTGCTCTTCTTTGAACACATTTCCGAAGGAATTGCCGAGAATTTTAGATGGACTCATTTTCCAATGGCTTACCTTCATGTGAGTCCTGTAAAAAAACACAGTTCTGAAGCGTCTCTCTCCAGCACTTTAAAAAAGATTTAAGCCCTCAGGAAGACTTATAAGATGGACCTACTTTCCAAAGACGTACTACCAAGGGAGCCCTTTAAATAACAAAAAATATTTTATTTTTCCCTGTGCGGAAAATTCTTACATTTTGTGCTTTCCTGGGAACGTTTCTTAAAGGAATCACGAGAACCTTGGACATTGTTATAGCTCACGAGGAGACCTATAAGATGTAACAACTTTCCAAGTGGTCACTCTCATAAGAGTCCTATATATGACGGTGCCACCATTTGTTTTGGGCGTACTTTCGTGTATGCCTTTTTTGCTCTCTCTGGAAAAAATTCCCGAGAACTTTGGACAGCTCTCGAGTGGACCTATAAAATGGATCACTTTCCAAGGATGTCCGCCTACGTGAGTCCTGTAAATGGAAGAAAGTATTTTGGATCCCTCTGCACTCAGAAAAAAAGAAGTTATTAAAATTTGTAAACGGTTTTCAATCCCACTTTACCATTTTTGTACTGATTTTCAGTAAAAAATATTATTTAGTAAATTTTTTGTTTGCTATTTACATTTTACAAATTACAGAACTTTAACAGAATATTTACAAATTTTTGTTGCTAACTACAGTAATTATTTTACAAATTTTTGAAAACCGATTTGCTAAAATTAGCAAAAAAAAAAATTACTGTTTTTAAAAAAGTGGATATTGGAGGAAATGTTATTTCTAAGAATTTAAACTTATTCATACAAATTTAAATTGCCTTAAGATATTACATAGGTTGAAAAAAGGGATCGGAAGTGAAGATACACAAACCCATTCATGCCCAAAAATATGACATCCACTTAAAATAGCACTTAAAAGCTTTTTTAGTTCTAACACGCAGAGAAAAACATGGTTGCAAAATGATCACTGCTACTATGTTTTGGCTTGCTGCAATCGGGTATGGTTGTTACAATCATATTATTGGTTGTCTAACCATCAACATGGTCGCTACCATCATTATTATAGTAAATATTCCACTATTTTATGATTGCCGCCTTCTATTTTATAACATGATTGTCTGTAACCATACTGTGGTAACCAAAATTCCGACTATGAAAAAATATGATAATTATGCAACCATAAAATGCTGGCAACAATCAATGAATAATTATACATCAAATAAAACATGACTTTGACATATACAGCCCAAATACGAGTATTGTCTTGATTTCATAAAAACCAAAATGTCTTAAAAAAACAATCATATTTTGTTTACTTAAACTGGACATATATCAGATGGGTAGAAAATACCTTTCATGTGGCATTAAAACATTGACAATTGATCCAGTTTATTATTTTTTTAAACTTTAGAAGATTTTTTTTGAGGTTTTTTTTTCGAAAATTCCTTATACATGTAATATTATTTACAATAATTAATTCATTGTCAAAAAGATTCTATATAAAGATTTTATATGGATCATATTATGATAATCCAGAAATCATAATATAGTTATGGGGACTATAATGTAATAACATTTTGAGTATACTATGATTACATGCAATCATAATATAATAAATTCAATATCATAATATGTTTATTTAGAATCATAATATGGTAATTTTTGGATCATAATATAACTGTAGGGTCCATATTATGGTAAAATTATGGATATTTTATTATCATAATATGATAACCATAATATAGTACGACTATGGTTGGCACAATCATAAACCCAAAAATATATGATTCTCCAACCATGTTTTTTCTTTGCGTGAAAAATCAGCCCTTAAAACAATTTACTAAAAATATTTTTCAAAACAAAAATTAGCAATTAAAATCAAAATGATAAATTCGTTTATGTTTTAAATATTTTTTAAAGCTTTTTAATTTATTTTTTAATTTTGTTTAAAATCTTTTTTGGAAAAAAATAAATAAAAAAATATTGTTCGTAAAAAAAATATTGACTATTTCTGAAATACAATTGACTATTTCTGAAATACAATTGACAATTTCTGAAATACAATTTCTGAAATACAATTGACTATTTCTGAAATACAATTGAAAAAGGTTTAATATTAATAATATTCAGCAATTTTTTTTACTAATTTAAGCAAACCGAGCTTAAAATCCACTTAACAAGAAGTTTACTAAAATTTAGTAGCGGCTACTAATTTTTTCTACCAATATATTTATTTTTAATTGAGCTTGAGATCTTATTTTTTTTTATAAATAAAAAGATCTTAAGCTCAAAAATATCGAAGAAAACTAAAATAATTTTTCTACTAATTTCATTGTACTACACGTCAGCAGACATGTGTTGCTTAGATTAGCAAAAAATATACCGCTGGGTTCAAGTTAGCAAAATTTCCCGTAATAACAGCAAAATTTTCATTTGCCATTACAGACTTTTTTTTGGTGAGTCTAGAGATCAGTTTCAAAGAATCTTCCAGAAAACTTTAGACATGATTGAAGACCTTGGACCAACTTTTTATGTTCTTACCTACATGAAAAAAAATATATTAATTTTTCGTCTTTACGGAAACATATTTTGCAGTTAATCTTAAAGATATATGGAAAACAAACTGTCTATATATGTCAAAAAAGTCAGTAAGCGAACGTATGTGCGAATTATAGGCTTTTGTTTCCGGGTAAAGGACACTCATGGTAGTCAGGTCTTGGAAGATTAGTGCATGTTATAGTTATCCCCGACAGCTATAATCTGCTGTTTAAAATTTTGGTTTCTGCCAAAATTTTTTGTGGATTTTTGGGGATTTCATCTAAAAAAGTGGGGATATGAGATAAAGATTTTCTGGCAAAAATCTTCTTAAATTAGCTTATTTATCAATAATTTTTCTCTAAAAATCAATAATCAAAATGTTGTAAAATTCTCATATCTGGCATGTCGGTTGTATTAGTACACTAAACGAAGTACATTCGGGTTGTGTTGTGTTCACAGTACGATACATTATTTTAACTTTTGTGTTCGTCAACTTACAGTCGAGTGAATGTATTTGTGTACTGTACACGGTGATGTGCCGTACAGAACACTAAAGTACGGTTCGTTGGTTTTTTTTATACTCTGGCTTGATGATATTGGCAAGCGGGTTTCAAACTTAAAGCCCAAAATACTTGAACGTCTAAGTAAAAGATGTAGGTACAAATGCGTATTATTTGGTATGAGACCCCTTTCCGTAATATGAACCAAATAATTTTTTTAATTATAATCTACACTATAAAATTATTTGGTTCATATTACGGAAAGCGTTAAGAAAGAAAGTTAAGAACAACCATTTGATAATTATCAAATGGTTGTTCTCAACTGATTATCAATCTTTTATTTGTTTTATATAATTTATTTTATATGATCACACAAATGTTTTTGATGACTTTATTAACCTGCGATATATTACACTAAAATCATCTCAAATGAACTAATGAACTTATAATACTAAATGAAAGATTTTTGCATCAAAAACCAAATAAATTCAAGTATTTTTATTAACAAATCTTGGCACTTTTTTTTCAAAACCAACAAATATTTTTTTTTTTACTTAAACAGTTAATTTTTGTCTTATACTCATTAACATTTAATAAACGAAAGCTCTTTTGTTTTATAAATATTTTTATTTTCATTTTTTTTTTTTCATTAATATATTATTTAAATTTATTTTAAATCCTTCTTAATTCATTTACTCTTAAATTTATAGTTTGTAACATTGTTGTTGTTGTTGTTTTTGTGCATCATAAAACTTTTACGTTGCTCTTAAATTCCAAAAATGTAACCATACAAACCTTAACATTAATATTAAAGCCAAGCAATCAAAATTGTTAAAATAATACTGATGACATGGTAGAGATTTTAAAGCTGATGCAGCTGATGATGATTGTTTGTCCTTTGACCAATCGTATCCCTTTGGTGTATCACCCATAAGCTTTTGTTCAGATTTATCGATTTCATTTAAATTTGATTGATATTTAATGCCCACTGTGAAATAAAATAATTTAAATATACATACATAAAAAAAATAGAAACATGAAGTATGTTAAAAAATATAAAATATCAATAAAAATCTTTGTATTAAAATATGATGATATCAATAAAAGTACACTGAAAAAAGTATAATTATAATTTAGTAAATAAAATATAATTTTTTCATTTTCAGCTAAAAAAAAAGTTTTATAACAATTCTTTAAAAATTTTGTTAAAGTTTTAAGGCCAAAATTTTTTTTTGGAATAACTCTTGTATTATTTTGCAGTGCAGTTGCATATGTATCAATAACACAGAAACAGTTTGCATTTTTTTATTAAAAAAAATTTTTATGATTTTTTTATGTTCAATTATATGATATAAAAAATTGAACTTACATTTATCGATAACAATTACTGAGTTTGTTGGCTGTATGCCATTAAATTCCATGTCCAATTCATTCATAATTACTGCTGTTGTGGTAGCCAATGTTGTTGTTGTGGGTGGTGGTATAGTTGTTGGAGGACTTGACACTTAATGAGATGAAAATACAAAAATTATTAAAAATTATTTATGTTGAATTTTTGATAATGAAAGGAAAACAATTTAACAAAATAATAAAAAAAAATTATTAAAAATTACTTATAGAGAATTTATGATAATGAAAAGAAAACAAATTAATAAACAATGATGCCGTTTTTTTAGTTTCGTTATCCTGTATTTTAAATGCAATAAAATCGGGGAAAAGTTTAATTATTTATTAAATGTAAAAAGTTAACTTTTGACAAAATTAGAGTAATTCTTATCAATGAAATGAGTAGTTGTCTTTTACTACAGTGGAATTGGCATCATTTTTATGTTTTTCTGAAAGCCAATTGTCGCGTGAAGACAACGGGTTATACAAGGTGGCGCAAAAGTAATCCTCCTATCAGAAAATGCTATAAATTTTGCGATTGGCCCCTAATGTCAGTTCTGTTTTGATATTTGTGTAGTAAACACATACGAAATACACGTTAATAAACAATGTTACGGCACTGAAAATCCGCGTGTAACCCACGAAGAGCCATTACACCCGCTCAAAGTCACTGTATGGTGTGCTGTTTTCGCTGGAGGAGTCATCGGACCTTATTTCTTCGAAGACGTCGCGGACCAAACGGTTACTGTGAATGGTGATGAATTGGGATTGGAAAACATGTGGTTCCAACAAGACGGTGCAACGCCACACAGCACGTGCCACAACCGATATGCTTAAGGATGCATTTCCCGGGCGCCTAATCTCCCGTTTTGGCGATTTGCACTGGCCAGCAAGATCGCCTGATTTGACCGCTCCAGACTTCTTTTTTGGGGCTTTTTGAAGTCGCGGGCTTATGTCAACAAGCCTCAGACTCTTGCAGCTTTTAAAGACAATATCCGTCAAGAATGTGAGGACCTATCGCCGGAAGTTTTGGCCAAAGTGATGAAAAATGCCACAAAAAGGGCAAAAATGACAATCAACTGTGGCGGCGGCCATTTACATGACATCATATTCTCGACTTGATGTAAAAAAAATTAAAAGACCAAATAAAAATAATCCACAAGAAGAATCAAAGTTTTTCCTTTTTTTTTTAAATTACAGCCAAAAAACATCGGAAGGTTATTTTTGCGCCACCCTGTATTGCTTAATTGCAAGGGCAGGCTTTTTAGGCTGTTGTTTAGTGCAGTTGGTTATAATTTTAGAATTCATCCATGCATTGATTTTATTGAAATATTTTTGTATATTCTATATATAAGGGAATAACGTTACTGACTAACTGATTCCTTCGGGGAGGTTCAAAAAGGGGTAAAAATTTCCCTTTCACGCTAGAAATCTGAAATTTGTAATATGCCTTCCTAGGAGTATGTGCTAACATTTTAGTATTTTGGCCAGTGATGTTGTATATATATCATATCTCGTATATCTATTCTGCTCCGCAGGGTGCTCGGCAAGGTGATCTGTAGGGCGCTCCATAGTGCTGCCCGTAGGGTGCTTCCAAATAGATTAGCTAGTATAACTTTAAAGGAGTAACAATATTGACTCACGGAATGACTGCCCATCCCACTCTGCAGATGCTTCAAACTTGAAATTTCTTCCTTGAAGGTTTCGCCTCCAGCGTGTATGTCTACGCTAGACGGAGTTTTTGGGAAATTCCTACTGGGTGGTGCAAAAAGAGGAAATTCTCCCCTTGACGACCTTCTTAAATACTTATGTGTCCTCTGTTTCCGTTTTTGGAATTTTTAACAGAAATATGATGAAAATTGGGGATAAAAGGGCCAAAAGCCTTACACTGAATGGCCTGCTCAAACCGCTTTGGCTTGAAGCCTGAAATTTAAAATATGTATCCCAGGGGCATGTGCTAATTTACTGATGCGGAACTTTTTGGAATTTTTACCAAGATAGTGAGAAATAGGGGGAAACTCTTCACCTTAATGGCCTTACCAAACCGCATTGGCTAGGAGTCTGATATTTTATATAAATATGTATTCCCTGTAGTACGGATTAATTCCCTAATTACACACTGTTGGGCATTTCAGACAGGAATGCGGTAAAGTAGAAATTTTAAAATGTTAAGTGATCCCCAACCAAGTCCCTAACGACCTGTCCAAGTCGGCTAAGCCCCTGAGATTTTAAAAATGTAGTCGATGGATTATGACCTGTTTCACTAATAAAGTACCCTTTGGAATTTTCGGCAGGATCGTGAGTTCAAAAAGGAAAATTTTTGCTTTTAACTGACTGCCCCATAATCCTGGCTAGAAAGCTTATATTTGAAATATTTGTTCCCTAGAGTATAGAGTGAATTAGCCACTGATAAGTAATTTTTTGGAATTTTTTTTGTGAACGTTTTAGAGTAGGGATTCAAAAGGGGGGAAAAGTGCCGTCCTTAATGGCCTGACGATTTGGCTGGTAGTCTGCAATATAAAGGACGACTGGGATTGAAAGACTAAAATTAAGAAACTAAGTTGAATGGAACGAGTGAAATGAAACACTAGACAAGGAAAACTAAATAAAATGGAGCAGGGAGCAGGGTGGATTTGAAACACTAGACAAGGGGAATGAAAATAAATGGAAAGCAGAACGAGTAAAATTAAAACACTGTACAAGAGGAACAAAATGGAATAGTACACGGAATAAAAAAGACTGGAACAGGGTACGAGTGGATTTGAAACCCTAGGCAAGGGGAACAAAAATAAATAAATGGATAAAGGAACGACTGGGTTTGAAATACTAGAAAAGGGGAACGAAAATAACCGGAAAAAGTAAGGAATGGATAGGAAACACTAGACAAGGAGAAATAAATTGAATGGAACAGGAAATGGCTGGAATTGAAACACTAGTCAAGGGGAACTGTATAAATGTAATGCAGAACGAGTGGTACTAAAACAGTAGAGAAGAGGAACAAAATGAATTAGCACACGGAACGGGTGGAAGTGAAACGTTAGACAATGAGAACGGAATGTAATAGCATACGGTACGGCTGAAATTGAGACGTTAAACAAAGAGGAACGAAATTGAATGAAACAGGGAATGAGTCGAATTTCAACTTTTAAAAAGAGAAACGAACTAATGAAATTGAAACTCCTGACAAGGGAAATAAATGGAAGGGAGTAAGCTTGGAATTTTAGAGATATTTATAGATTTGAACATATATTTTTTTCTTTTCTAATTTAGCACCTTTTCTTTATTTTATTGTTTTTTTTTAATCTTATCTATTAATGGTAATTATTTTTTAAAGGTTAATGAAACTTAAAACGATTGATATTAATCAATGAAATCAAATCCTTAAAGCATTATCATTAATTTCTTAAATGGTAACAAAACAGGCCATTACTAAGACGGGATTTTTCGAAAATTTTAAGAGTTGGGGTAAAAGAATCCCCTGTAATGTACCACCCAAAACTTCTAATTTAAAAAATTAAAACTTTAAAATATATGTTCCAGGGATTATGTGCTAATTCACTCAGGTCCCTGAAAGGGAGTCTAATAATTACTTAAGTCATAAGGCACTTGTTGGGATTTTCGCCAGAATTGTGGTAAAAAGAAGAGTTCAATAGGGGAAGAATCTCCCCCTAGCGGCCAGCTTTAACCGTTTTGGATGGAAACCCGAAATTTTAAACATGTTTCCACGGATAATTGGCATAGTCAACAAAAAAGAAATTTTATTAATTTTTGCTAGAAGCGAGCACAAAATGGGAGTTCTAGAGAAAAAGGCTCCGCCTTCATGGCCTGTCCTAACACTTTTTAGCTAGAATTCTAAAATTAAAAATATATGTCTCTTGAGGTAAAACTTAATTTACTGAGCATATACTTTCTCAGATTTCCATTAACGACGTGGTTAAGTTAGGTTTAAGAAGGCAAAAAGATCCCTTTAATCAAACATAAAACCTCTGGAACTAAGAATATGAAATTTGACTTGCAGGATTTTGTAATTTTTTTTGCGGTTGGAGCTAAAAAGGAGAAAAATCTCCCAATTATATCTATATTTTTATCTATTTTATATGAAATTATATCTACTTTAGTTTTAAACAAGCAGTACTTTATGAAGTCATTAAATAATCTTATCGTATTTTTGTCATAAAACGTAAAAAATAAGTCTTATTTATTTATCTCTTTGTCATATGAATCACTATAATCAGACATCAGACACTGCAGAGAATAAATGCTTATTAATGTTAAAAAAATGATAAAATTGTCCATAAATTATTGATGTAAGCAATTTTTATATACAATTCAATAATAAAAGACATTTACAAATACATATACAAAAAAAAAAAAAACAATATCATACAAGTGTCCAAAAAATTAGCCACATTTATGAATAAAAAAAAAAAATAATACGCATACAAAAATATAATAAATAATTTGGTTCAACAATTTCGATTTAACAATTTTTTTTTTTGAAAAAACAAAACTCAATAAAAATGTTGAACAAAAAACTATACATTTTCGAATATAATAGGCAATCAATAGAGTAGATTGTATATAGCGGGGTGAATACATGAAGATTTTATGTGAAAATGGGATAAGTCAATTATGTCTTTAGAATGAGGTAAACATAATATTTATTTATTAATACTAAAAATCAAATATTTTATTTATAAATCTCAGCAAAAGTACAATCAGATTTTTTTTATATAAATAGAACATTTTTGTTATTTCAAATTTTGTAACGTCATTGTGCTTGTTTGGAAAAATAATTTAAACACATATTTGATTACTAAGAAGACCAGAATGAAGCGAAAAATATTTTTTAATAACTTTTTTGGTTGAGCTCTGCTTATTTAAGAGGCTTTAACTTAAAAAAAATCTTTCAGAAATCCAGAAAAAATCATCAGATCGAAATACAGCCTAGCTAAACATAATTTACTTGCTTTACTTTTGTAATCTTTTTTTTTTTTTTTTTGAAAAAAACCAAACAATCTCAATATATATAAAAACAAATAACTGTAAACTGACATTAATATATTGGTTCAATTACCGTCTTTAATTGACCTGATCCTTTTAAAATTAAATTTCAACACAATTTTTTTTTTTTTTTTCAAACTAACTTATGCCACTTTCAAAATAAGCGTTTCATTTAAACTTTTGTATGTACATTTTTTGTAATTTATTTATATAAATATTTTTTCATAAAGTGTGAAATATATAAAAACATATTTTTTACCTTAACTTATTCTCTTTTAAGGACACCAAAAATATATGTACGTATATAGTACGAGTGTAGTAGATTTTATTTTTTCTGATACAAAAATTGTCAATTTTACCGGATATTCATATAAAGTTTTTATAGCTTTTGTTGTAATGTTTCCATACGCCAAAAAATATATATTACTACAATTCTTTTTTCCCAATCGTCTATACACACACATACATATACATATTTGTGTACTTATGTATATGTGGAAAATTTATGTTTTTGAATCCGGATATTTACGTGCAAAAGTTAAGTGTCGCCTGTATTGCAAGTACACTAAACTATTACAACCACTACTACTGCTACATTTTCATTCAAGTGCAGAATATATTTAATGCGTTTTATTATATAAATAGCTGTTTAGAATTGTTCAGCGGGAAGGGAAGATGGTGCACTGTTTGCCGAGAATATTAGGTGAAAAATGATATTACTGTAAACGTATTTGTGATATGTATATTATGGTGGAGTGAAATTAGACTTTGAAGGAATTCAGCTAAGGGCAGGGCTTAAACAAATTTCGAGTAGAGAGTTTCACTTAAATCGGAATTGATCTTTGACTTAAGCTTTTTATTTCAAAAATATAAAATTTTCCGTATAAAGAAATTTATTTTCAAAATCGGTATTTTTTCCACGAAAAATATTTTTTTTCATTTTCTCTTATTAGCGAGCAAAACCAGAAACTTCGATGGGATAAAATTAGCTTTCTCTACAGAAAATATTACGTGTAAAAATTACTGAAAATAATTCAACTTTACCTATGTACACTCAGTAAAAAATGGTAGTAGAAAAATTTGTAAACGGTTTTCAATCCCACTTTACTATTTTTGTACTTCTTTTTTTGCTATTTACATTTTACAACTTACAGAACTTTTGCAGAATATTTACAAATTTTTATTGCTAACTTCAGAAATAATTTTACAAACATTTTTGAAAATCGATTTGTTAAAATTACCAAAAAAAAAAAATAGTAATTTAAAAAAAGTGGTTATTGAAGAAAATTTTATTTCGAATAGTTAAAACTTATTTCAGACGAACTCAATTTAAACCATGGAAAGACACACAATCGAGCAACGCGTTAAAGTTATTCAGGCTTAATATGAAAATGGGCGTTCAAATCAAAACGCATTTCGTACACTTCGTGATTTTTTTGGTCAGCATAATCGACCAAATGTGTCCACAATCGGGAGAATCGTGGGCAAATTTCAGCAAACCGGGTCTGTGAAAACACCTGTGTATGCTCGCCCAGTTCGTTCTGCGTAAAACATTGCTGTTGTTCGCGATAGTGTGTCATGAGGTCGGCCAAGCATTTACTTTGAATGGTGTTCGATATCGTGAAATGATAACAAACTTATTGTGGCCAGGAATTGAGGATATGACCCTGGACGATATGTGGTTTCAACAGGACGTTGGCACTTACCACACAGCTAACGAAACAATGGCTCTTTTGCGCGACAAATTCAATAGCCGTGTTATCTCACGTGGTGGCGATGTCAATTGGCCGTCAAGATCATGTGATTTGACACCGTTGGACTTCTTTCTTTGGGGTTATTTGAAAGAAAAGGTGTACGTCGATAAGCCAACAACAATTCAAGAGCTAAAGGATGAGATAATTCGGCACATTAACGGCATAGAACCTCAATTATGCCTCAGCGTAATCGAAAATTTGGACCATCGGATGGAGGTGTGCCGCCGAGGTCACAGCGGCTATTTGGCCGATAGTTTGTTCCATACATAATTGAACCATACCATATTATCATAATAAAAAGAAATGACAATAATTTCCTTAATAATTTGTGTTTTATTCAAAATCAACATCGGCCCTTACAATTTAACCACCCTTTAAAAATCATCTCTTCAAACAATTAAAATTTGACATAAAAATCTAAAAAATTGAATAAAAATATTTTTCCAAACAAAAATTAAAACAAAACAAAAAATTTGTTTATTTCAAATATTAAAAAAAAAAATAATAAAATGTTCACTTCATTAGAAAATTTCAGATTTTTAGGGGAAAAGCTTAAGTCGAAGATCAATTTCGATTTGAGTGAGACTTTCCAAAAATATATCTATTTTTTTTAATTTTTTATTTATCCACAACTTGTCTAGGAAGTTTCTAAAAAGTTTGAATTTCATCCACTCTAATGTACATGTTAAGTTAAAATGCAATAAATTTTGAACATATAAATATTATTACATATATATTTATATTTTTTTTCATTTTTTACTGCAATATTTAAAATTCGTTTTACACGTTCACCCAGGCATTTAACCCCAAATATTAAATATAAAATTAATGTTAGTGAAAAATAATATACGCAATACAACAACAAATGATATTTGATGTGATGTAAAAAGTACCAATCCGGTAACTGATACATACAGATTTATAGGTGTGGATCTTAACTACTTAAAAACATATTTATCTATTACAAAAATAGTCTAAATGATAAAGGGGAATCCCTCATATAAAACAAGCGAGTACACTAGTAGCCCTTGCGGACAATTAAAATTTCCTCTAGTGAACACCCTTACGGATCCCTTAAAAATTCATTGGGGCTGGACAAAGTCACATTCTATAATATTCAGAGTGTAGAAGAATTTGCTACACTCAACAAAAAAAAAGTCTGTAATGGCACCTGAAAATTATGCTGTTATTACGGAAAATTTTGCTAATTTGAGCCCAGCTGACGTGTAGTATAATGAAATTTGTAGAAAAATTAGCTGCCGCTACTAAAGTTTAGTAAACTTTTTGTAAAGTGGAATTTAAAATCTGTTTGCTAAAATCAGCAAAAAAAATTTACTAAATATTAAAAATATTAGTACAAAATTTAAATATTTTTTTTTTATCGAACATCAAAATTTAATTATTTTATTTATTTTTTCCAAAAAATATTTTAAACAAAATTAAAAAAAAAAAACAAAGGCTTAAAAATTTTAAAAACATTAACGAATTTATCATTTTGTTTTAACTTCCTTTTTTGAAAAATATTTTAGTCAATGTTTTTTACTTTTAAGTTAAAATTTTAATTGTTTTAGGGCTGATTTTTAGAACCAAAAAAAAAAAAAACTTTTTAGTGCTATTTTAAGTGGATGTCCTATTTTTAGACATGAGTCGATATATTTACTTCCGATCCATTTTTTTAATTCTATGTAACATTTTAAGGCAATTTAACTTTGTAGATGTAAGTTTTAATTAGAAATAACATTTCCTTCAATATCCACTTTTTAAAATTAGTAATTTTTTTTTTTGCTAATTTTAGCAAATCGGTTTTCAAAAATTTTGTAATATGATTTCTGAAGTTAGCTTCAAAAATTTGTAAAATGATTTCTGAAATTAGCAACAAAAATTTGTAAATATTCTGTTAAAATTCTGTAATTTCTAAAATGTAAGTAGCAACCAGATTTGCTAATTAATATTTTTTTTACTAAAAATCAGTACAAAAATAGTAAAGTGGGATTGAAAAGCATTTACAATTTTTTTTTTTTACTAACTTTTTTTACTAAGTGTACCTAGATATCTTCTTGTCACCGAGTAGAGGTTGCACTTCTTTCTTTTTCCCATCGCATACAGTAAGTAATATCCATACGAGTAAGCAAATTACACATATTCATGCTCATAGCGGAATTTTCCACCAACTGTATAGTTTGGTTATTTTTATACAGAAGAATTTTAACATTGGAAGTTATTTTAAGTATATCGGTATATTTAAAGGTGGCTTCAAGTCCATTATTATTACTATTACAAATTAATCACATTCTATAATATTCTAATTAAAATATTAATCCCTCAATTGATTTGAAAAATTTTCAGAAAATTTATTAAGAAACTCATTTTTACTTTTATCGATTTTTAAACACAATTTATTAAATCCTGTATTATAAACTCTTTTATAGTTTACCCCAACATTTTAATGAAATTCCTTATAATTTTTTTTTTCCATAATATTCATTATATTGCAATATTTTTGTTTTTCACTGCCATCCATCCATTATTATCATTGCACTATCAGCAACACATATTTTATTTTTGGTAAATTGTTGCTAAATTTTCACAAATTACCCACAAAGTATTTAATATTATTTTTTTGCACATTAAAATTTTTGCTACCATAACCGGCAAAAAAAATATGGTATAACAAAAATTGCATATTTGTGGTTTTACTACATTTTAAAACAATAAAAACAGTTGGTTAAACGGTGTTTCACATATTTTTTCTCAAATATATTTTAAAACAGTTTTACGCTTAAGGCGACAATTTAATAAAACATTTTTAAGGGTAGAAGGTTGTAAAGTTTTTGTAGGTAAATTGTGATAAAACAAAATATTAAAATACAGAACTCAATTATATTTTGGTAATATGATAATATTCGAGGACATTTTTAATTTTATTTTTACAATTGCATGAATTATTTTTTTATAAAATTATCTGGGATATTTTTTCTATGGAAATTTTATTATGCAATAGTGTATACATACTTGGTTTTCCTTTTTTTTTAAATGTTCTTGATTTAAATTTTAATACTAATTTGTCGGATGGTTATAAAACTTTTCCAATATAATTTAATTAGATTTTTAAATTAATGGAAATGCTGAAATTCTTTTTAATGACTCTTAAGTGATGTTAACCTATATTTTTTTTTAATATTTTTTGGTATTTAAAATTTTGCCGGATGGTTGAAAATTGTATATAAATTTGTCGGATGATTTTTTTACTGCATGATTTCAATTTGAACTTTGAATTTGAACTTTTTCTAAATATGTACACAAAAAATTTATTTGAAAAAATTGCCAGACAAGTAAAGTAGATAAATTCGATATACATTTGTCTGATGATACAAATTAATTTTTCTTAGAAAATTGTAATTTTATCATAATATTTTAATTCCAACCCCTAACAGTGGAGGTAAATTTGACCCTCTTTTTACATTTGTATCTAATTACAAATACACAAAACATTTTGTAAAGAAAATGCCCGTTTCTTGAAATGAATAAAAAATATTATTTTTTTTTTATTTATTTTTAATTAAAAATTTATGTCTTTTTTAAAACCCAAATAATTATAGGAAATGTTTTTTATCAACATTTTTTAGTAAAATTAAAAGGCATAAAATTTACCAAGATTTTAACCAAAATCAATAGTTTTCGTTCTTGGGTAGATATAAGTCAGTGTTGCAAATTTCATCAAAATATTTATATCTTACTTACTTGAGGGAAAAATGAGTCTGTGCTAATGTTTGTAATATCAATATATATTGGACCTAGAGCCACGTTTTTGTATACCGATCGACTCGCATATATATTTTTCGCACGCTTCTGGATAATAAGGATAATTTTAAGAAATTTGCAGCACTGACTTATATCAGTCAAAAAAAAAATGGTGTTTAAATGCTTGTTGAAAATATAAATATATTTTTATACTTTCACGCAAAAAAAAAAAATATGGTTGCAACATGATCACTTTTACTATATTATTCTTGCTGCATTCCGAAATGCTTGTCACAATCATGTTATTGGTTTATAAATAGGTTCAAACCATCAATATGGTCGCTACCATCATTATTATAGTAAATATTTTATTATTTCATGATTGTCACTTTCTACTTTATAACATGATTGGCTGTAGCCATACTGTTGTAACAAACTATGAAAAATTTGGACAATTATGGAACTATAAAATGCTGAAAACAATCAATGAATAATTATAAATCTAATAAAACATGACTTTGACATTGACAGTTATAATATTGTGTTTTCACAAAAAAAAAAAAAAAAAAAAAAATAGTATCATTTCAGTCACCCATGTAAAAATTATAATATATGTGATCATTTTCACCTGGGGGTTTTATTTTACACTAATCAATTCATTGATTTTATATTTCTTTTCGATAAGAACAATAAAATGTTTTTTTTTAATTTTTTTAAAAAATTATGTATGGAAAAAGTACTTTGAATAAAATAATTTTTTTATAAGAAAAAGTCTGTAGAACTCAAGAGTTGTTGTGGTCAAAAAGTTTTCTTATACAAAATACTTCGTTTTCAGAAAAATTGTTTAAATAAACATTTTTAGATAATATAGATTTTTCCTTAAAGTAAAATTCTCAGATTCTGCAAATTCTTTCTTAGATAAAAACAAGTAAAAAAAGGCTTAAATTCGACTGTGCCGAATCTTTGAATACCTTCCACCAATATCCTTAAAGAAATATTCCCTACTGTTTTGGAAACAAATAATGTATAAAACTTTTGAAGTAAAATTATGGAGATGTAAAAAATTTTTTGGTGGGAAAAAAATTTTGAAGTGAAAAAAATTTTTTAATATTAATTATTTCTAAGCGACTGGTGAAAAAATATGAAAAAATATATTATGTACTAAGATACACCAATTTGTATGGAAAATTTAGGGGTGTTTTCACATTTTCACTCATAACTTTTAAACCGCTGGACCGAGTTTGCTCATTTTCAATTCCAAACTGCTCGGCAGGATGTTCAATAATCTGGGCATCCCCGCTTGCGTCTTCGCGTCGTGATCGCCATTTCAACAGACAGAAGGAACGACAGACAGACAGTCGGACATCACTAAGTCGACTTAAAATTGCATAAGGATCACGAATATATATAAAGGGTGTCCCAAGAAGAACGCAATTTTTAAATCTAGCAACATTCGAAGTGTCATTGTTTGACATTTGAACAATTGTTATTGTTTGCTAGTAAAAGGTACGAGGTTAGTAAAAATGGAGCGCTACACGAATGAACAACGCATTCTCATTGTGAAATTGTTTTACCAAAATGGTGAAAGTTTTGCGGCTACAGTTCGCAAATTGCGATCAATTTCGGGTCACAATAATGCTCCAAAAGAGTCAACTGTAAAGAGATTAATAGATAAATTTGCCGAAACTGGGTCTGTTAGTGATGTAAAGACAATAACGCGCCATCGACCAGGTCGATCGACCGAAAATGTCGCAGCTGTACGTGATGATGTCGCTCAAACTCCATCCACCTCAATTCGACACCGAGCTCAGCAAATTGGCAAACAGTCAATGGTGTTCGGTATGGTATCGGTATGGTGAAGAAATGAATGTGGAGGGCATGTGGTTCCAACAAGACGGCGCCACATGTCATACAGCCAGAGAAACAATTCAATTGCTGCATCAGTCATTTCCCGGTCGTGTTATTTCGCGTTTTGGAGATCAGAATTGGCCGCCTAGATCGTGCGATTTAACACCATTAGATTTTTTTCTTTGGGGTTTTTTGAAGTCGATGGTTAACGCGAATAAGCCGACGACGACTCAAGCCTTAAAAGAGAAAATTGGACGCTGCATTAATGAAATACCGCAGCATTCATGCAAAACGGTCATTGAAAATTTCATTAAAAGATCGCGTGCATGCCAGCAAAGCCGCGGCGGCCATCTGCACGATATATTGTTCCATACATAACCTCATTCTGACTACTTTACGATATAATAAAGTTTCACGATTTTTTTTTTTAATATCTGTGTTTTATTTAAAATTTAAAAATTGCGTTCTTCTTGGGACACCCTTTATGGGGTCTTATACCTATATTTCGACATGTTACAAACGGAATGACAAACTAATATGTACCCTCACCATATACTATGGTGGAGGGTATAATTAATATATTCTTAAAAAAAACTTAGATATAAAAAAAATCCTTAGATTCTGAGAACATTTCATATGTGATTTTTTATACATAAAAGTTCTTGCAATTAAAAAATTTTGTTCAAGTATTTTTCTATAAAAAGTTTATACAATCAAAGAAGATTTCTTGAAAAAGTCATTAAGGAAAAACATTTCTGAAAGAAATATTCTTAAATTTTAAGAACTTTTTAATAGTTTCGAAATATAATATAACTATGGGGACCATATTATGGTAAAATTATGATTATTTTATTCTCATAAGATTATAACTATATTATAGTACGACTATGGTTGGCACAATCATAATCCCAATATGATTGCCCCAACTATGATTTTTTTCAGAATGTTTTTAAAACAAATTTTGGATCTAGTGGAAATCGAAGCTTGGGAGGGGAATGTTCAACTCTAGGAGGAGGTTAAAATTTAATGACTTTTAAAGAGTCGTAACCAAAATTTTATTGCAAGGAGTCTAAATGATTTGCAAGTTTATTGTCGGTAGTTTTTATTACTGATTTCTCGGTGTTAAAAATTTCCTTTAAAATCTTTGCTCGTTCAAATTCTATGTAAACTTATTTCTTAGTTTTTATTTCTTTTTCTTTATTTTCATACTTTGTCTTTGGCAAATGTGTATATAACACCCTCTTAATTTGTAAAATCTAAAGATTACAGACTTTCATTTAAATTTGATTGTATGTATGATTAAAATTCTGCCATAGCCTATTTTCTTTTTTATCCGTTTTTTTCTTTGTTCTTATTTTTATATGACAGCATTTTATTAACATTTCTTCTCCTATGGTCCACCTCTTTCATAGGGTATTCTTAAATTGGTTCATCCTACTTATATACACACACATATACACAAATATAACCTTTTAAATATACATGATACAATATACAATAATTTGTATGATAACATTATATGCTTATACACTAAAAAAAAGAATTGTAAATATACCACATATTGAAAATTTACAGTTTTGAATATAATATTGTTACGGAAATTATTTTTATCAATTTCCAGTTACTTGTTAAAACAAAAATTCACATATGCCAGATTAAAAATGTAAATCAATTGCCTGCAATGGCAACTCTTCACTATCACATAAAGCAGGACATTCTATCATGGTAATATGTGACTGCATTATTAGCAAAGGCTAGAACCCACTTGATGCAACATTATCTTCCATACACTTGAACCACTTTCTCGTTGTTCTCACCACTCATATAAATACATGTGCAGTGTGCTATGCTATTCAGATTGTAATAAAATGCTGAAAAAATAACATTGATCAGCAATTGCATAAATTGTGTAATCTATTAAAGTAAAACTTTTTTTTATTAAAGTGTTATTGTATTTTAACAAAGTTTGTTTAAGTTTTGTGTAAATAAAGAATTGCTATAGAGAAATTCAAAAGAACTCGATTTATTTAAAGGAAATAAATCAACGATTTAGGTAAAATAAATAAATCAACGATTTAGGTAAAATCGTTAAAATATTATAGCAATTATGTTTAAGATAATTTGTCTACATAAAACTCTCGTTTTTGGCGTCAATTAAGATATTTTCATTAATTTGAGAATCCTTGTTAATTGTTTTTCAGATTTTGAAGATTTATTTTCAATTTAAGGAATTTTTTACATTTTTATGAATATGAGCAAATTATATTGGCGATATTTTTTAACCGATTTTCGCGATTTTGGTTGATTTTTTCTTTGTTACCCTTTTTTCCTACGATTTGTTCAAAAACTCAATTATGTGATTTTTCTTTTATATTTTTATTAAAGATTTTTATGTGATATCGAAAATTTTCTTTATTTTAGTGTTTTTGACGATTTAATTGTTAAAATTTAATTGTTGCGATTTTTCTATAAAATTACAAAGAAGATATGCGGAGTGGTTCATATCGATTTGGATAAAATTTATAGCAGAGAAAAAAATTATAAAACACGAAGTTTTTGATTGACCCTATCTCATGTTAAGTTGGTTTTTTCAGGAATTTTCATATTTCCTCCTAAGTAACTATGGCTAATTGGACATCAAATGAAAGCTATTTGAAAGATTATGTACAACCATGTTCGAAAAAAAAACTTTGAAACACCAAAATTTTTAGAGGTTTTATATATGAATGTATCTGAGTGCTGCCAGCAAATACAAAAAAAAAAAAATAATAATATTTGAATTATGTCGTGTGACACATCATTTCTAACCAAAGAATAAATGCTGAGCACGAATATTAAAAAATTTCTAAATTCGCTTAAATTGTTCTTTTTTTTATATTGAAAAATTCGCTGAAAATAGAGATTTTTTTTTTAATTCAATTTTTTTAATTTAATTTTTTCGAAAATTCATGGAGGGATTTTAAAAATGTTTTCATATTCGTGTTCAGTACACTAATTTTTTTTTGAAATCATGTGTTATAAAGCATAACTAAAGAATTTTTTTTTTGATTTTTTCCAAAATTCCAAACTTTGGCCCCAAAGATAAATAGTTGGTTTCAAATTGCCAGCATATTAGTTTAAGTCGAATTGGTACAATATTCCGCATCGAGTAAAGACCAAAATTCAAAGTATATGAGAGTGGATGGAAATTTAATCATTTTAAATTTTCGTATATAATTCTCATATAGCTTTTTTCTTTTACATTTACAATTAATTCTATAAGACAAGAAAAATGTTAATGAAGGTTGTATCTAACGAAAATATGTATTTCATTTGGCCAGTGTCTATAAACATTTTTAGTGAATTTCTCCATGATTACCAAAATTATAATTTTTATATTTATTAAAAAATATTGATGCTATTTCCCAGCAAAACCACACATTACCAAATAATGGGTAAAGTAATGTATATCCATAGGAGCCCATGGATTACTTTACACCTTACTTAATTGATGAATTTTATTGGCGATGAGCCTCAAAGTAATGTATTATTTTATTAATTTATTTTATTTATTAATCAAATAATTACAAATTATATGTTAATACCCTAACCGAGCACTAGCAACAAAGGCCTTCGGCTCGTTGTAGCGAAAACAGACCAGAGCCTCTGGTGGGAATTGAACCCACGACCCCCGCACTGATAAGCTAGCACGCTACCAACTAGCCTACCGTGGCGCTCAAGTAATGTATATACCCATTACTTTAGAGGTGATAATGTAAGGGGTTACTTATATGGTTACGATAATGGAAAAAGTAATGTGTCTAAAAATAGATTTTTAAAAAAGTGGAATTTTTATTAAAAAAAATTATAACAAATATTTTATTTAAATTATTTGTAAATAAAAATAATGTGGTCAAGATGGGGTTCGAACCAGGGAAATCTGGTTGCCAGCCAAGAACTCTACCCACTGAGCTATCGACGCATATAGTATTTGATTGCTTTAAACTTAAATGAATAGTTGCGCTTCGTTTTTTCGCTAGTATTATCAAAACAAACATACATTACCCTTTTGCTTACAAAAAAACACAAAGTAATGTATAGATTTTCAAAAATATTTCAATTATTACTTTACATTTATAAATCATATATTACGTAATCAATAATGAGTAACTTATTACTTTATGCTTGTAAATAATGAAAAAGGTAACGAGCTATCATTACAAGGTAACGCATGAGAATATCGCACCCATTACCAAAGTTTTGCTGGGTGTTTCTCACATTTTTTACAACTAACACATATTAACTAATATTTTATTTAGAGTGTAGTATAAAAAGACCAAAACAAAAAAAAAATGTTATATGCATAAAAACTTACTATAAAGTTTTATGGTACCATCCATTTCACCACGAGGATTTTTGGCGACACACTTGTAGCTGCCATAATCACTTTTTTGTACATTCGTTATATGTAAACGCATTGTTGCCTTATATGAAGGATTACCGGGTATTGTTTCAGTTCTGAAAAAAAAAAATAAAAAAATACAAAAAGAAGAAAGTATAAATATGCGAACAAAGAAATACGTATTAAAGAATTTTTTTGGTTTTTATTATTTTAATAAATGGTTACAGTGACAAAATTAAAAAAAAAATGGCAAAACAAAAACGTAGGATGTCAAACATTGAATATATTAATATTACTGTAAACGGGTCAAACGAGAAAGTGTTGCAATATATCATAAAATTTCGTTATTGATAATTTAATTACTTTAAGTATGGGATAAATGGCAGATTTTACAAAGTGATAATTATATTGTAAAGCTTATAAGTATAATAATTTTTCTTTTGAATATTAATTAATATTTTAACAAAGTTATTTTTTTCCATATACACTATGTTTAACTTGTGTCAAAAATTAAATTTATCTGTAGTCTCTCTATAAGTACGACATAATGATGTCGTTATTTTATTGCTAGGAATCTTTTTTTGTATGTATACAAGTTTATTAACCCTTCTTAAGAAAAAAGTTCTTATCAGTTTGACCCATTTCTTATGATTTGTTTTAATTCTTCCGTTTTGTTATTAATATAATCAAATTTTAGAAGAATTCTCACAGTAAACAGTGGTTTGGTAAATATTTTGTTAGAAAATATTGTAAAAAAAAAACAACTTGCTTAAAAGCAATCGGTCTAGCAAAGTAAAAAAAATAAATTTATTGACAAGAAAGCAATATTGATAAGTTCTGTCCAATTGCGATGATATTTAGTCAGTAAATTACTGATTTAAACCCATGTTTAAAGGTTAAAAAGTCCGGGTCAAATTTAGTTTTTTTTTTTGCTATCTTTTCATATTTGTTCCACTGAAACTATAGTATAAAAAAATTAGATATCAAATTAAAGGTATTTTGCTGACATTTTAAATGGGGTACTAAAACCGTTTGGCTAGAAACCTGAAATTTTAAATATGCGTTATTTGGAAAATGCTCAAATTCGTTGATAATATACAAAAGTGAAAGTTTTTCAAAAGTGGAAGTCTTTCACTTAACAGCCTGCCCGAAACGATTTTGCTAGAAATCTAAAATTTATTACATGTATTACTTGGAGCATGCACGAACTCACAGCTAAGGTGATTTTAGGAATTTTCACCAGAGATGTGGCAAAACTGAATTTTCTTAGCGGGCAGCTCAAACCGCTGTAGCAAGAAAGTTGAAAAATGTTTATGACGGTCCCTCCTCCATCATAGACGTCAGCTAAGAGGGGATTCTTAGAAAATGCAACGGGGAGGAAATTTTCGGAAAATCCAAAAAAGGGGAAAATTCTCCCCCTTGACGGCCTGCCAATACCGCTTGAGCTAGGATGTTGAAATTTTTGAACATAGGTTTATCCTTCGGCGTAGACATCCAACGAGACGGGATTTTTGGAAATTCCTACGGGAAGGGGCAAAAAGGCGAAGTCTTCCCATAATCGGCTTGCCCAAACCTCTGGACCTAAGTAGATGAAATTTGAAATGAAGTTTCTTCCTCTAGCATATATATCTGCTAAGATGGAATTTTTGCAAAATACTACGGGGAGGGGCAAACAAAGAAAAATTCTTCCCCTTGACGGCCTGCAAAAACCGAAAGTTCCTCCTTCAGGAAAGTTTACGCGGAAGTCTTTCACTTAACAGCCTGCCCGAAACGATTTTGCTAGAAATCTAAAATTTATTACATGTATTACTTGGAGCATGCACGAACTCACAGCTAAGGTAATTTTAGGAATTTTCACCAGAGATGTGGCAAAACTGAATTTTCTAAGGGGTCTACCTTAGCGGGCAGCCCAAACCGCTGGAGCAAGAAAATTTAAAAATTTGTATAAAAGTTTCTCCTCAGATAAGACCGGATTTTTTGAAAATCCAACGGGGAGGGAATTTTGGGAAAAAGCCACAAAAGGGGAGAATTCTCCCCCTTGACAGCCTGTCAAAACCGCTTGAGCTAGGATGTTGAAATTTTTGAACATAGGTTTCTCCTTCGGCGGGATTTTTGGAAATTCCTACGGGAAGGGGCAAAAAATGCGAAGTCTTCCCATAATCGGCTTGCCCAAACCTCTGGACTTAGGAAGTTAAAATTATGAGGTTTCTTCCTACAGCATACATAATAGCTAAGATGGAATTTTTGCAAAATCCTACGGGGAGGGGCAAACAAAGAAAAATTCTTCCCTGTGATGGCCTGCAAAAACCGCTGGAATTAGGAAGTTGAAATTTGGTATGTAGGTTCCTTCTCCGGCTTTGACATCTCCCCTTACGGGCTACCCTAAGCCCTAAAACTGTAAACCTGAAATTTTAAATATGTGTTTCCTGGAGTATGGGTTAAGCAATTGATAAAGTACAGTTTGCAATTTTCGCCAGGGACATGCTAAAAATGGAGTTAAAAGGGTAAAAAGTTTTCCTATTAACGGCGGGCCCAAACCGCTAGAGCAAGGAAGTAAAAATTTTGTATGAAAGTTCCTTCTCCTGTATAGTTTACAAGGAGGCGCAGCAATACCAAATCGCTCGAGAAACACTTTCAGCTGGGGACTTCGGAAATCCGGGGAACATTTTTCTACGCTACCAAAGTAGCGGACTTTGCCCGCCAGTTCCAAACCATGAGTTATTTGTGTTGGGTGTTTCAGAATGAGGCTGAAGATGACCTGGTCGCTCGGGTCGAAAATGTGCACTCCCTCTAACGCTGATTCTTACAATTTCTTCCATTTAATAATAAAAAAAAATTAGTGTTTGCTATTCGTTAGTATCATTAAAAAAATTATGATCTTGAGCCTGATAGAATTAAAAATATATAATTAAAACAGATAGATCAAATAATATTCAAAATTTACATTATTTTTTTCAGATAAATAACATCAAAACAAAGACATTTTTTTTCATTTCCATTTCTCCAATTTTCTAGTGCCGTTTCCGTGCAATTTTCGTTCTTCATAAATTTACCGACTTTTAGCTCTCAAAGAGCCACCTTTATATTTCACTGCCAATTTTATTTCATATTCATCTCCTTTCTTTACTCGTTCATCATAATCACTTTGCAATCCTCCAAGATTACTAAATTTTTGGGATATTTTTTTACCCATGTAACAAAAATGGTTTAAAAAACATAAATTTTACAAAATTTCAGTTATAATTTAAATTCCATGCAATTCGATTGAATTATTTTTTTAAATATACATTTTGTGATTTTTAATTAGACTTAGCATCTTTTTTTTATTATTTTCGCCTTCTCTATTTGATAAATAGGTCTTATAGCTTTTATACATAACTGCATAACAATTGTAAAATTTTTTCTGTAAATGGTGTATTTTTTCTTGCTCTTTCATACGTACCACTTTAAAATCTACATTTTCATAATATAAAAACTTGGCACCTTTTTACACTAAACTAAACGTTATACATTTTCTTATATCCAAGGCCAAGGTCAGCATAATATGATTATTGTCACATTGTTGTCATCTTTAAATCTATGATTTCTATACTTTGTTCCATGAAAATTCTAAAATTTTCTACGTAGTATATTCTTTTTGTTATTGTCGTATAAGCAAAAATGGAAGAAGAAAAGAAAAAAATCTTTTTGCATAATTTCATACTTTTTATTTTCAAGTGGGTTTTGATAATCAAAATGCGGTAATAAAATAATACGCAACTCAATAGAATTGCTGTCGTTTCTAAAGCATAAAGAAGAGGGTATAAGTATAACGATTGAAATTAAATTTGCAAAATTTTAAAAAATATCATTGTAAACAATTTAATATAATACAAAAGTTTTTGATGTTTAAAATTTAAGACTTTTTGAAAAAAAAAAAAATTGTATGTTTCTTTACAGGGTTAATACCTCGACGAATCTTAGAAGAAAATCCCAATTCTTTGTTATCAGGACTTTTAAGTATCCAAATTTTAAGAAGAAAATTATATTAATTTTTTCTGAATATTTTCCTTTTTGATAAAAATTTGTTTAATCTTTTTGTGGTGAATGTTTCAATTTCGAATTTCAGATTATTTTTAAAATCAAAGCTCCTGCGGTTTGGGGGTAGGTGAATAACCAAATTTAACGCCTTTAATTGAAATTCTAAAATTTTTATTTACAGTTAATTAGCACGTACCCCAAGGAATACACATTTTAAATTGCAGATTTCTTGTTAAAGCGATTTGAACAGGTCCCTTTATAAAAGACCAAACAAAAAAATCCAGTTGAGTTGACTAAATACCGGCTTATTTTATTTATTTATTTTATTTATTATTCATATAATTACAAATTATATGTTAATACCCTAACCGAGCACTAGCAACAAAGGCCTTCGGCTCGTTGTAGCGAAAACAGACCAGAGCCTCTGTTGGGAATTGAACCCACGACCCCCGCACTGATAAGCTAGCACGCTACCAACTAGCCTACCGGGGCGCTCATAGCATTTAATTAAAATTAATATCATTTAATTACATTTCGTTTCCCTTGACTAGTGTTTTAATTCCATTCGTTCCCTTACCTTTCGATTTCCTTTTTTATTGCTATTATTCCATTCATTCCCCATTCCCTTTCGATACCTTAGCCTAGTGTTCCAATTCCACTCATTCCCGGTTCCTTTCTATTTCGTTTGTCAGTTTTAGTTTTTCAATTTTACTTCTTTAAATTTCAGATTCCTAGTCAAAGTAGTATGAGTAGGTCCTTACGAGCGGCACTTTCCCCCTCTTTTTACAACGTTCCTACCGAAAATTTTAAAAGATAAATTATTCCATATTTCAGGTTTCTAGCTAAAGCGGATTGAATAGACCGTTAAGGGGAGTTTAATCCCCTCTTGAACTCTTATTTTTATCACATTTTTGGTGAGAATTCTAAAATGTGCCTCATTAAGGGGGAACTTTTCTCCTATTTGATCCCGTTTATACCACGTACCTGAAGAACATTCCAAAACTTATCTTATCAGCGTACTTCATTGAGAACATATTTCAATTACAGATTTTAAGCAAGAAGGGTTTGTAAAGGTGGTTAAGGGGGATTTTTCCCCCTATGAATACCTATTTTTTCCATTGTCCTGGCGAAATTACCAAAAACCTCTCACCAGTGAATTAGCGCATACTCCAGCGAACACATATAATTTATATTTCATGTTTCTAGACAAAGTGGTTTGGGCAGGCTGTTGAGGAGGATTCTGATCCCCTATTGAATCCGAATTTTTTAACTGTTCCATGAAAAAATTCCAAAAAGTGCCTCATCATGGAATTACGGAAAGGTTTGTACAGACCGTTAAGAGGAACTTCTACCCTTTTAAAGCCCCACTTTCACCACGTTCCTGGTGAAAATTCTAAAAACTTCCTCTTAAGTAAATTAGTCCATACTCCAAGGAACCCATATTTTAAAATTTCACCTTTATAGGTAAATCAGTTTGGGCAGGCCCTTAAGGTGGAGAAGAATTCTCAAACAAAAAGTTTCAAACCCAATTAATACCCCTTAAAAAATTAAATTAAGAAAATAGGTTTTTAACCCAATGTTTCTCACCCATTGTTTCTCATTTTTGTCCCCTCTAACACATATTCAAGCTTCAGTAAGATTGGCGGGTTACACTACAATGTAGTTTCCTTAATATTTTACTAAATACTAAAACACACTTTTTTGATTTTTTAGATTAATTTTTTAATATGTTTATTTTATTTATATTATTTATATTATTTTATTTATTTATTTTTATTAACAGATCTACAACTACCATTTACCACAATCTACAGCGATGTCTTGACTGCATTTTATCCTTCTTTTCACAATTAAAAACTCGACCAAATTCTTCAAAATTTGCCAATGTCTGCAAGACTCTCAACTCATCCAAAGCATGATCCAAATAAGCCGAATGTGTTAATTTCGGATGAACTTTACCACAAAAAAATTGAGCAAAATTTAAGAAAAATACTTGTTGTGGTGAAAATTGTGAAAGAAATTTCGAACGTAAAGCCTTGGGTGAATGATGTTGAATATCATTTGAAGAGTTGGTTGTAAAATAGGCAGCATATGCTAGACGTATACCTTCATAGTCAGACAACTTTTCATTTAGACTTCTAGAACCGGTAGCCAATTCATTTTGCATACATCTAAGACCCTGCATAAATCTTTGATTGGCTGATATTTCTTCACTGGGACCCATAATATTACCAGCACTGTCATAGTCTATGCCCGAAGAATCAAAACCATGTAACATTTCATGGGCTATGGCAAAACCTATCACAGAATATTTAAATATATCTTTAAGATTGCGATGATAAATGGGCATGTGTAGAAAGCCATAGGGTATAACAACAATATTACGTGACTTGAGATAAAGAGGCGAAGAAGAGCTGCCTAACCATTCAGCTGATACTACAGCCTCATCGGCTAATAAATCAGGATTTGATAGAGGATCCAAAGTCTCATGGCAATGTTCCACGGTAAGTCTAAGTAAACTTAATTGATTGGCATAAAAATTATTGGGATCCAAAGTAACCCTTTCATAATACATATCAAAATATGAGGAGGTTAAATTCCGCGGAGCAAATCCTATTCTTAACTGCATGCCATCAATCTTTTGTAATTGTGTTTGTACTATTGTCTCAGGCAACTGTAATCTATTTTCTTGAATAATATTATGAAAAGTTTCTTTTAAGTGATTGAATAGTTTATCCAATTGAATATCAGTTTTCTCGGGATCTTTATAATAGTGTAAACCCACCATATAACTCATGGCTAAGGGCATAACTCTTCTTAGACTAGCTATACACTCCTGGCGATTAATTTCATTAGGTCCTTGAGCTTTTAGATAGATAAGAAATTTTAACATTATATAGTTGCAAATAGTGGAAGAGTCTACAGTGTTGAGTAGTTTAACTAAAGATCTCATATAGGGAATATTTTGTATTATAACAGTGGTGGCCAAATCTGTATCCGGTCCTTTAAGTTCTTTTATATATGAAAGCCAATTAATTTGTGGCATATATTCTTGTAAATAACTTAATTGCATTTCCTTGGGACCTTCTTCATCTTCCAGTTCTTGCAGCTTATGCAGTTGAAACTCGAAACGATTAACTTCGCGGGCTATTTCATTTGCCACTCTTTTCGTTTGACCAATATCCATTAACAACTCTATAATAACACCCTCACCCATGGCCAAAGTTTCTCCCAAATCCGGCTTATCCAAGTAAATGCTCATGGAAGAGGATTCATCCCATCTGGGTAATATCTGTTCTTTCAGTAATACACCATTTAAACCATATAATCTTAACTTGGCTATAGCTTCCAACCAATCAAATTTTTCTGCATTCCATTTACGACCTCCCTGCTTAGCCAATACACTCCAGTGAACACCCCGACCTGGTTGTATTAATTGTAAATACTTTTTTAAATTATAAGGTTTAACTTTTTTACAAGACTTATAATAAGTTCTGACTTTATCATACAACGATGAGGCCTCCGCCCATCCCTGAAAAGCTGTTGACTCTTCTGTTGTTGTGGTTGTAGTTTTTATCAATTGTGCAGTTAAATTTTCTTCGGTACGATTTTCTCCTATTTGTTGTCCCACAGGCTTTCGTAATAAATGTTCCAGTTTACGATTTAATTCATAATCCAATAAACCCAAGACATCACCATAATCCATTTCATCAATATGTTGTTGATACCAATTGCCGCAGGCATATTGATAAAAATTCTCACAAGGTCGTGCTGTTGCATCCATATAACGTTCAATATTTAAGGCAGCCAATTGATTGATGTTCTGTGTTTGATTGTGTGTCTGGCGACAATTTGTCGGTGTTGTACGCCAGATTATTGACGCCAACAAACCAAAAACAATACTTAACTTTAACATGATAAATCTTTAATTTTCTGTTTGTTCGTTTTTTTTTTGTTTTTGCTTTTTCATTCACCAACAAATCTTTTTTTTTTGTTTTAAATTTTCTAGGAGTTTAAAATATATTTAAAATTGTTTTCTTTTTATATTGTATATTTGTTCCACTTTCTTTATGTTTGTTGCACTATATAATTCCTCTTCATTCACGTACTTGTTGCTTTAAACTAATCTTTATTTCGTTCTTAAATCAAAATCTAAGTCTATGAAAATCTATTTCAATTTTTTATACTTTTTTCTTCAGTTTTTTTTTAAACAGTTACTTATAAAATTGAGTATATATTTTGATAAGGCGTTTAGACTGCATCATGGAAAAAATGTTTACAATCACTTACGGCTTATTCAATAATATATATTTCCCACTTATGTTGAATTCATGTAATTCTTTTTAAAAAATTCTTAAAAAAACTGTGAAAATTATCGAAACATGATTTACGTGAATAGCCTAATAAGCATTGGAGACTCGCGTGACCACGAAAATTTTGTCTCACTTTTTATATTCTTATCTTTATATTTTAATAATATTTCGCACGTATATACTACATGGAGTCTATAAGACATTTACGTGTTTGATTCCGCGAACCCAAAGAAATCGCGGAATTGAAAACAATAATAGATTCAAATTTTTTTTTACACAAAGAACATTTAACACTCTTGGTGTTTGATTCCGCGAGAACAAATAAAACTCGTGGAATTGAAAATGCAAATAAATTCAAAACTTTATGTGGAATCTACGGAGTACATTTAACAATTTAAACATATTTAAAGACTATAAAACTCAAAATGATATTTTTTTTAAATTCGCGACTTTTCTTTGTTTATTCCACTAAATACTTGCGAACAAATTGGATAGTTTTCGCGAAAAAATATTTTAATATCCCTACAGAGTACTTTATGTAAAAAACTGGTAATTAAAAAAATAATCTAGTAATCCATACTTTGATTCCGCGAATTCAAAAGAAACGCGAATTTAAAAATGTAATAAATTCAGGAATTAGCGTGGAAGCAAAAACGGCATTATTATTGTATAATAACAACAGATTCCATTTGTAATTTAAGAATATAGAATTACAAAAAAAATTAAAATTTGCAAGCTCAAACTTTGTATATGTAAATTGTCAAATTTTATTTTCACCATAATAACAGGTCAATTGAGAAGTCCCCGGCCTAACATACTAAAACACTTTTTTTTTTTGCAAAATTCGTTTTTTTTTATTCAACATAGTTCCCTTCAAGGGTAATACACTGATTATATAATTTAATCTAATTAAAATGTAAAATTAAAAAATTTTTACATTTTTACATTCCGCGAAAACAAAAAAAAAAAAAATAAAAGAATTGCATTTTGCTCAAACTGAATTTTCAAATATATATTTTCGGTTTTGTGTTTCTTAATACAGTTAAAATGGGCATACGGACAGACATTGTTAAATCGATTTAGAAAATAATTATAATCAGATTTCCAATGATTTTTCTTATTTAGATTTACGTTCAATTGTCGTAATAACTGTATTTCCATTTCGTTGTTTGCATTTGGAAGTGTTTAATTTTTTTGTTGTTGTTATAATTTTTTTAGATTTCTATTTTTTTCATTAACATTTTTATACTATGAATAGATTTATGATTTTTTTGTTATTTAAATTTATACTTTTTTATATCAATTCTACTTACTAAAGAAGAAAATAAAATAGCATCTTTATCAGTTAACTACGAGTAGTCTCTCGTTTTGTGCTCTACATTCTATTTGGGATTTATATGTAGTTATTTGCACCTCTAACTTTGAAACATATAATTCCAGACAGTAATATAAATATAAAAAAATTAAAGAACAAAAAAGAATATTAAAGTTTTGAAATAAAAAATAAAGGAAACTGCAAACTTAAAATTCTAAACAAAAGCAAAAGACCTTTTGACAATCTCTGTATTGCACTGTGCGAATGGAGTCGATTTTAGTCAGCGCAAATTATTGTTTGTTGTCTCATGATTACACACATGGGATTATCATGTTTTTTATGTGTCGAAAGAACCATTAACGTGCCTTAGTTTTTTAACTCGGTGTAGGAACTACTTCACTCGCATGGGATGTTCTTACTATTTTTATCACCTATATCTGAAGCTTCAAAATCTATTTTTGGGAAACTATTCTAGATTTTCGTTCGCAACACCATTTTTTCCAGTTTTCCTTGATATTTACAATATAAAAAAATTAAAATGTCCACAAACACTACTCCCTCTTTCCTCCTCCCCTGAGCGTTGGTATACAAATGTTGTATACAAATTTTAAACTTCAGTATGGGCAGAACACTAAGGGGTAAAGACTTTTCTCCACTTTACATCTAATCGTTAAAATTTCCTTAAATATCAATTTATTGCATATCAGTGCCACAGGTAAAATCCAACAGATAGTGCTGGATGACTGATCTTATTTTTATTACCCTTCTAACCTTACTTTCACCACATTTTTATTAAATGTGAAGTGAAAAGGAAAAAACAGGGGTGTCTTAACATTCTCATGCTCAAAATTTAAAATCTTAAATATCTGTTTCGTGGATTATGAACTAATTTATTAATTAGATAACTTTAGAAATATTTCCAGGAACGTAGTAAAAATGTGGATAAAAAATGTGGAAAAGAACCTCCCTTAATGACCTGCCCAAACCGCTGTGGTTTAAACTTAGACTGTGAAGTATCACTGATGTATAAGCTTCTCTGATAAAGTAAAACGGGAGTTTAAACCTTTTAAAACATAACCTTTTGGCAAAAGTTCTGAAACTTTTAATACTATGTGCTCCTTTATAGTATGGGCTAATTCTTTAAAAAAAAGTTGTTTTCTTATTTTCACCAGGAACGTGATTTAAATGGGGCTGAAAAGGGGAAAGTGTCCTCGTTAAAGACCTGCCTAAACTGAATTTCAATCGTTCAGTTTCATTCGAACCCCGTTCCATTCCATGTCGTTTCTCTTATCTAGCAATTCAATTCCACTTATTTCTAGTTCCATAAACATTTTATTTCCCATAGCAAGTGTTTCAACTCTACTCGTTATCCGTTCCATTCCGTTTCATTCCATTTCGTTTCTCTTATCTAGCAATTCAATGCCACTCATTTCCAGTACCATTACATTCCATTTCTCATTGCAAGTGTTTCCATTGTTAAGGATTTCAACTTCACTCATTTACCTATTAATTGCATTTCCTTTCCCAATTGTTGGTGTTTCAATTCCTCTCGCCCTTTAAATTTTTTTTAAATAAAAATTTTCACCTTTGAATTCCCATTTTCTATGTTTTTGCCGAAAATTCCAAAAAAATCGGTGAAATATGTCTTAATCATAAAACATATATCATATATCAGATTTCTAGACAAAGCGGTTTATTTATGCCACTAAACAGAATACTTTTTCCTTTTTGACACCCACATCTAAAACGCTTTAGGCGTAAATTTCAACACATATTTTAAATTTAGGGTTTCTAGTCTGTGTTGACTAGAAACCCTGGTGAAGGCTATAAAGCGGGAGGTTTGTTCATTTTGATTGAAATTTGGATTTGTGGTAGAGAAGAAATTCTGTCACCCACGAAATTTAAGCACATAAAATAGAGTTCGAGTATTGGCCTTTTTCTGTCATTCCGTTTGTAATATGTCGAAATATACGTCTTATACCACAAAAGTATATACAATCGTGATCCTTATGCAATTTTAAGTCGATTTAGCGATGTCCGTATGTTTGTCTGTCCGTCTGTCTTTTGAAATGGCGATCACGGCGCGAAGACACACGCGGGGATCTTAATTTTTACCTAGATCATTGGTCATCCACCCAAGCAGTTTGCTATTGAAAATGACCAAAATCGGTCCAGCGGTTAAAAAATAATCAGCGAAAATGTGAAGGTACCTCTAAATTGTCCATACAAGTTGCTGTATTTAAGTAAAATTTTATAGTAGCCACTGGAACATAATATATTTTCTCATATTTGTTCACCAGTCGCTTAGAGGTGAATAATATTTTGTATTCACCTCAAGAAATTTTTTTTCAACACAAAAAATTTTTTTCACGTCAAAAAATTTTTTCACCCCAAAAATATTTTTTCCCAAAACAAATTTGTTGTCACATCGAAAAAAGTTTTAAAACCTCAAAAAGTTTCATTTACATCCATAATTTTATTTCAAAAGGTTTTTACATTATTTGTGTCAAACCCAGTAGAGAACATTTTTTTAGGGTATTGGTTGAGGGTATTCAAAGATTCAGCACAGCTAAATTTTTGAGTGCTTTTTACTGCATAGTACCTTCTTTGATACTTGTTTTTTATTATTTATTTATTTATCATATATATTAATCATATAATTTTAAGTTCTATCCTAATACCCTAACCGAGCACTAGCAATAAAGGCTATCGGCTCGTTGTAGCGAAAACAGACCAGAGCCTGTGGTGGGAATTGAACCCACGACCCCCGCACTGATAAGCTAGCACGCTACCAACTAGCCTACCGGGGCGCTCTACTTGTTTTTTTTTTTTTTAATTTTTTATAGTAAAAATATGTCCATTTTTGGGTATTTCACATAAAGACATATTTTAGCCGCTATTTATTTTAAGCAGATTTTTTGATATACTTGCCATTCTGCATTTTAATGAATTTTTGCCGAAACACATTTTTGTTACTTTTCCGAAGAAATTGGTAACCCTGTATTTATATCAAATTAGCTTATTTGATAAATATATCTTAAATTTCTAAAAATTTCGACATGCTGACGAAAAAAAAGTACCAAAAAATGGGGGATGTGCTTTCTCATATATCTTCCCCTATAATAATCAGACAGATTGTTCTTAGATTTCCATGCTTTATCTTTTATTAAAATTTTATACAAATCGGAGAGCTTAGCTGGGAATGCTTTCCTTGTAAACATCATCAATAAATTCTTATCAATAAACTTGGTATTCCATAAAAATGTTTCTCAATTTTTTTTTGACAGTCATATTTACAAATTTAACGAATACACATTAAAAAAACGGCGAATAATATATAATCAAATTTAAATTATGATTTTTATATTGTTTTTCTTAATTTCAATAATGAAAACACAAATTGCTTCAAGTGAACAAATAACTGATTACAATCAAATATTAAAAAATCATCTAGAGAAGTCAATAGATAATACAAAGGATCCCTGCGATGACTTTTACGCTTATGCCTGTAATAATTATAATAAACGTCAAACAAGTTCACAATATGATGAAATTACAGGATTAATGGATTATAAAGTGAATAAAAAACTTTTATTTTTTATGGAAAATATAGAAAATACAACAAATCATTATAAAGGTTTTGGGGAAAATTTACAAAAATACTATAAATCTTGTAATACTAAACAGCTGAGAAATTTAACAAAATATTTAGAAGAAATAAAGCCATCAAAAGAAATGAATTGGCCGATATTAGAGGAAGTAAAGCGGAATACAAATTTAACTGAATCTATAGAGTATAAATGGCCACAGGATAAACAATTTGATTTCATGAATATTTTGGGAGAATTGCAATCTTATGGTTTAAATAATGTTTTAATAAATCAAGAAATATTATTAGATAAAAATGGTACTTATAGTATTGTAATTGAACCGTGGTATTTTCAGCGGAAAGGTGCTTTGCCCGACAAACCTGTTCTACAAGTATTACTAATGATGCTGGGCTTAAAACCAAAAACCATACTGAAGCAGATTAAACAAATACAAAATACTGATGAATATTTGCTGGAAATAATGCAAAAATTCACACAAGTGGATCATATTAAGGAGATAAGATTTCAAGACTTATCGAAAATATATCCTAAACTTAGTTTGAAAATATTTATAAAACATTTAATACCCTCCCAGCTTGATAATAATACTTTAATTGTAATAAAACAACCAGAATATTTTCAATACTTAAATGATAAATTATGGCAAAGTTTAGAACAGCAACACTTTTGCAATTATATAATGATAAAATTTCTTTATTATTTGACAGTTGATAGTGTTTCAGATTTTACTTCATATGATTGTATTAAAGATTTAAGAAATAAAATGGATTTGACAGCAAATTATGTGTACTATGAAAACTTTTTTAAATTTGAGGAAGAGAAACATATTAAAGAAATTAATATAATGATAAATAAAATTAAAAATGGAATTAATCAATATATTCAGGAAAATCCATTAAACTTAACTAAAACACAAATAAATCGATTAAAAAATAAATTATTACATATCAAGATTAATATAGGAAATTTACCGGAAAATAACCGTCAACTTTACATAGAAGAATTTTACAAAGATCTACCCCAACTGGATGAAGAAAATTATTATAAAAATCATTTATATCTTTTAAAACATCGTTTTGCTAAATCACTTTATTATGGCCACAATCAAACATTTTTCATAACCACCGATAATCATTTTGGAAGTTCATCGGTTCCAGTCTATGCTGCTATACAAAATATGATTATTATACCTCTAGGTAGTTTACAATATCCCATGTTCCATTATACTTTTAATCCCCTCTATAAATGGTCTTTAATGGGTTTTATATTGGCTCATGAATTTGTACATGCTTTTGATACTACAAGCTTAAATTATGATAGTTACGACTTAGATTTACCTGTTGATTCAAATCTGTGGCAAAATTATAATTTTACAAATTACTTGGAGTGTTTACATAATCAGCAAGCCACCGATTATATAGATGAACGTATAGCCGATTTATTTGCCATTCGTATTGTTTATAAGATTTATAAAGATGATTATATTAATGCCGATGCATTTAATAAAAATTATTGGAAAAGAGATTTTTTTAAAAATTTAGCACAATTTTTTTGTGGTAAAGAAGATATTAAATTTATTGGTCATGATGCAGATTCGATACGTTTACAACAGATTGTTATGAATTTTAAGGAATTTTCAGAAGCTTTCGGATGTCCAGAGAATGTAAAAATGAATCCAAACAAAAAATGTTGGTTATAATATTAATTCAAAACAATAAAACAAAGTAAATATAAATATGAGTTTGTTTTATTTTGTAGAAAATAAAGGGTGTCCCAAGAAGAACGCAATTTTTAAATCTGGCAACATTCGAAGTGTCATTGTTTGACATTTGAATAATTGTTATTGTTTGCTAGTAGAAGGTACGAGGTTAGTAAAAATGGAGCGCTACACGAATGAACAACGCATTCTCATTGTGAAATTGTTTTACCAAAATGGTGAAAGTTTTGCGGCTACAGCTCGCAAATTGCGATCAATTTGGGGTCACAATAATGCTCCAAAAGAGTCAACTGTAAAGAGATTAATGGATAAATTTGCTGAAACTGGGTCTGTTAGTGATGTAAAGACAACAACGCGCCATCGACCAGGTCGATCGACCGAAAATGTCGCAGCTGTACGTGATGATGTCACTCAAACTCCATCCACCTCAATTCGACACCGAGCTCAGCAAATTGGTGTCTCCAAATCCACTTTGCAGCGAATTTTGACGAAAGATTTGCATCTTCATGCATACAAAAGTTCAATTGACTCAGGAACTGAAGCCAGCTGACCATGGACAGCGAAGGGAGTCGTTAATTGGGTATTGGAGAGACAACATGAAAATGCTGATTTTGCCGATAAAATCATTTTCAGTGACGAGGCCCATTTTCATCTTGATGGCTTCGTCAATAGGCAGAATTGGCGCATTTGGGGTGAGGAAAATCCTCGAGTGATTCACGAGAAGCAAATGCATCCTCAACGTGTCACTGTGTGGTGTGGTTTTTGGGCTGGAGAAATCATTGGACCTTTTTTTTATGAAAATGAGGCAGGTCAAGCGCAAACAGTCAATGGTGTTCGGTATCGTGAAATGATAACCAGTTTTTTCTTGCCTAGAATTGAAGAAATGAATGTGGAGGGCATGTGGTTCCAACAAGACGGCGCCACATGTCATACAGCCAGAGAAACAATTCAATTGCTTCATCAATCATTTCCCGGTCGTGTTATTTCGCGTTTTGGAGATCAGAATTGGCCGCCTAGATCGTGCGATTTAACACCATTAGATTTTTTTCTTTGGGGGTTTTTGAAGTCGATGGTTTACGCGAATAAGCCGACGACGACTCAAGCCTTAAAAGAGGAAATTGGACGCTGCATTAATGAAATACCGCAGCATTCATGCAAAACGGTCATTGAAAATTTCATTAAAGGATCGCGTGCATGCCAGCAAAGCCGCGGCGGCCATCTGCACGATATATTGTTCCATACATAACCTCATTCTGTCTACTTTACGATATAATAAAGATTCACGATTTTTTTTAAATATCTGTGATTTATTTAAAATTTAAAAATTGCGTTCTTCTTGGGACACCCTTTATTAAGCGTCAGTTTTATATTTACGGCCAGCATTCTGAACTATATTTTACTAAAATTTTAAAAATTTTTAATTATAAATAGAAAAGCATACACTTGAAAATTACCGCACATTTTTTTTAACACTATAATACCAAGTTTTATTTAAATATATGCAAAATTTACCCATAAAATATTTGAAATTGTCCCGTGCTAAGTCATTTTGACATCTAATATTATTTTGGCTACCCCTAAAAAAAGTTTGTAACTTAAAATAACAAAAAATACCATTTAAAAGAAGAGATAATTCATTTAAAAATCGGTCTACTTACTTATCATTTAAATTAAATGGTTGTTTAAACAAATTACACATCAGTAACACAAACAAATGATTAATCAGTTAAAATTAAATGTTAAATTTTTTACTATCACTTCCGTAAAAAAAGGGTTATGCATTTATATAAAATTGTTTTCATTTTAATATTTTTGTTTATTTTTTAATCTAAAGTATGTATACTCAAACAGTCTATAGACACATTTTGTGTGAATAAAAATATGTGTGTGTGTATTTATGAAGTTCTTGTAATTTGAATTGAAATAATTGTGAATATAAATAAACAATTTAAATAGAAAACAAATTGCATTTTTTTAATGTTTATTTTTATTTTTTTTTAAATTTAAATTTTTTTTTTATTTTTTTGAAACAGCAATCAAAACTTAAATTTGTAATAACTGCAACGGAAATAAGTTAAAAACAAATTTCCATTTTATGGTTAAAATTTTTTAAATTTCAAACAATTAAAAATAAATAAATGAAACTGAAAAAAAATCGCTAAATGACTGTAAATCTTTATGAACAAATATATAAAAAAAGGTATAATAAATAATTCTTTGGAAAATAAATGAATGTTCCTTTATTTTGATCGGAACTGGAAAATTTATTTTTATTAAACTGTAAACAGTAAACTACATAACATCCTCAGAATATGCAAAAATTCTTTGGCCGAATTCGCATAATCATTTGCATTATGTTTTCGATAAATCCAAATATGAACTAGTAAAAAATAAATTAAAGGCGGTCAAGACTGAACATAAGATACCATACGCCGGTCTTTATAAAATTTCACATTCATAATAGTTTTCAGTTTAAATTAACTGAATATGTAGTTTTTAAAAAAAAAAAATATAAATCACTAAAAACCCGGTCTATTTACTTTTTATTTAAATCAAAACAACATTTAATTTAGTTTTTAATGTTAATAAATTAATAAAATAATTGATTTTTCATTAATTTTAACTGTTAACAAACAAACCACAAATCCGTAAAATCAAATGATATTTTTTTTATTTATTTCTTTTGACTGTCAACCAGTTAACTATAAAATTCGTGATAAGAAATAATATTTCTTTTATTTCGATTTTTAACTGTTAAAAAATTAACTATAAAATTCATAAAAATAAATGATATTTTTTTTTTAATGTCATAACAATTAATAACAAAGTCTGTTAATTCGTATTAAAAATAAAAACATTTCAAATCAAAATATTAGCTGTAACAGAAAATACCTTTTTATATGTAATTTATTTTTTAAATAAAAACAAATGAAGTGTGGTGATGCACTTGTCTTATTTTATATTCAGTCAATTTTAAACATTTTATTTTGGTAAATTATTCAGTTCAATTTCTTTGACCTTTTTAATACAAATTCCAGGTAATAAGTATTCAAGCTTAAGAATTCTCAAATTTTGCATAGATGATAGTAGATATTTTCAATATAATAAAAAAATATATTTTCAACAAAAAGGATTACCTATGTGTTCTGCAGCTTCTCCAGTTGTAGCAGATATAGTTATGGAGGAACTACTTGATAAATGTATTAGAAGATTATCTATTAAACCAAAGATTATAACGAAACATGTAGATGATTTGTAATTTGTATTATTTCAGAATATGAAATAGAAAATATTTTAAACATATTTAATTCAATTCACCAGGATATTAAATTTACAATTGAAAGGGAATGTGATCGTAAACTTCAATATTTAGACACATTAGTAATAAGAAAGGAGAAAAACTTGTTAGTAGATTGGTACCAAAAACCAATTTCTTTGGGTAGAATTATTAATTATTCAAAACATCCGAGAAAAGTTATTATAAATACTGCCAAAAATCTTATAGATAAAGTTTTAAATATTAGTGATATAATTTTTCATAGAAATAATAAAATAATAATTAGAAATATTTTAGAGGATAATAATTTCCCAAGGGAATTGATTTATAAATTGATTGGTCAGTACAATGGACATAGGGAAGGCAGTGTGAATATAGTTACTGAACCTAAGATTTACAAGTCTTTAACTTATGTAACAATGATTTCTGAACGATTAGAAAATTCTAATATTTATGACATCAATAATTATAGGATGGCTCATAGAACATATAATACATTAAATAGATAATTTAGTAAAATGAAAGATAGGACAGAGAAATTAGATAAATCTAATATTATTTACAAGATACCTTGCAGGGGTAAAGATAATGAAATATGTAGTAAAGTATATATAGGTACCACAAAGAACAAATTAACTAGATTAGCAGGACATAGATCTGATCAGAAATATAGGAATACAGCTTCTCAGAAAACTGCATTATCATCACATTGTGCCACTCTTAAACATACACCAGATTTTGAAAATACAACAGTTTTAAATACAGAAACAAACTACAAAAGACGCTTCATGTTAGAAATGTTACAAATTATCAACACACCAAAGAATTAATTTTAAAACAGATACAGACAATGTAGCTCAGAATTACAGACATTTAATTTATAAGAATAAGATATGAAATTAAATAAGTTCATAAAAATGTAATAGAATAATTTTTGTTTTCTGTGTATAATTTTTTATATTTTTTTAAAATTGACAATTTTTTTGTTTCATTAATTTTGATTTGTTAAAAAATTTGTTTAAAATTAGAAAACAAAAAATCCCTGAAGAGCTATCCATTGAGATAGCGAAATATTGAATGACAAATAAATAATTTTGTATAAAATAGATCTTAAGATGGAATACTTATTACCTGGAATTTTATTTTGGTTTTAAATATCAACTTATGTAAATTATGTCAAATATTATTCAAGTTATTAAATTTAATATTTTTCAAAACAAAAGAACAGAATTTTTATTTTTTTTTTGTGTTGAAATAATTTTTATAAAATAAAATTCATAATTTAGTTCTGTGTCTATTCTATTGGTATATTGACCAGATACTATAGTAGGAATAATTTTTAAATAAACTGCAGTCAGTAAGCGTAGAAATATTTTTAGTGTATCTAGAAAAATCGATATAAAGTAAAATAAAAATATAAAAACGCTAGAGTGCGGAAAATTCGTTAAGAATATAGCAACAAGCAATTAAAATCGCTACAATGCGAAAAAATTTATAAAAATCGCTGAAATAACTAAACGTTCCAAAAATGTGGATAAACAAAACAGCCTCCAAAATTATAAAAAATCGATTAAAATTGCTTATATCAATAAAATCGCTATAATTAAAAAAAAATTAAAAAAAAAAAAACGCTAAAATCAATTAAAGTCAATTAAAATTGCTAATATTGGGAGAATGAAAAAGTAAGATAAAAACCATAAATAATGGTAAAATTAAATTAATCGAAACTGTAATCCACCACACCACTACGGATTTTTCATTATGTTCAGCCCATTTTGTTGTTTATCATTATTTAATAATCGACAAAAGCAGTAAAACCATTCGAAAGTGGCTTAAAATAATCATCAATTTTTAACTGACAAAACGGTAGAAAAAACAATTTTTGTGGTTTGTTTTTCAAATTGAAAGTTTTTTTCTTCCTTTGTATGAAATTACAAAACACTACACACATAGATGTATATATATTGATTTTCTATGTGTGTATGTGTATTTGAATAATTTCTTGTAATTTGTATTGAAATAAATATTTGAATTTCTATTTTTGGAAACAGAAAATAAATATTTTTTTCGTTTAACGGAAAATATCAACTCCTACTGCATGTCTGTATTTTTTTATAGTTTGTTTTTTGAATGACTGATTCAAATAGTTAAAAAATATATTTCTATGAATTTCAAGTGATTCTTCGTTTAAAAATAAACTCTACGTATTACTTTTTAAATAAACTACAGTCAGCAACAGAAAATATATTGTGAGTTTTTTTTTTCTCCATATTTCATATTATTTATTGAATCTTCACTTTTAAAAACTGTGAACTAACAATAATTATCCAAATCTTAAAACTAAATATTAATTGTTAAGTCCAGCCAGTGCCAGACTGATGTTGTGTGGTTCAACTGGGACCATTATTTCCCCTTATTATTAGCGGACCAGATCCGCAGTGTCCCTCCTCCTAAGACGCTGGTGGCCGTGATTATCAGTTAAGTTACGGGCTAGTATGTTGGGGTGTGTTTCCAGTTTTGTTAAATAGCGTTGACAGTGTCTAATAATTTCATCTTTGACCAGGGGTACATTCAGGTCTTTATGTATGTTGTAATTCCTAACATACCAGGGTGCGTTCGTGATCGTCCTCAAGAATTTATTTTGCATTCTCTGAATTTTCCCTATATTGGACGCAGAGGCAGTACCCCAGAGCTGAATTCCGTAGCACCATATGGGTTTCATGATCGAATTGTAAATAAGTAATTTGCAGTCCAGGCCTAGTTTAGAGTTTTTGCCAGTAAGCCAAGCAAGTTGAGCAGTTTTTAGCCTCATCTGAGTTATTTTCGCATCTATATGATTTTTCCACGTGAGTCGACGGTCAAGGTGAATACCGAGATATTTCACACATGTGTGTTGGGGTATATTCAGATTTTTAATTTTAACGGGTGGACACGTCTCTTTTCTCAGTGTGAAAGTAATGTGGATACATTTCTGTTCATTCACCTTAATTTTCCACTTATCCAACCAAGCTTCCAGTTGTGAAATGTGAGTCTGTAACATTCTAGACGCTATTTTTGAGTCATCGTGGACGCTTAAGATTGCAGTATCGTCAGCGAAAGTCGATGTGTGGGTATTAATATCTAATGGCATGTCTGAAGTACAAATGATATATAACAGAGGACCCAAAATGCTACCTTGTGGAACTCTGGCTTGTATATCTTGAGGAGAGCTGACAAAACTTTTTTCAGCAAGAGTGAATTTTCGATTTGTTATATAGCTTTTGAGTAGCTTGTGAGTATTTGTTGGTAACAAAAGTTTTATTTTAAACAGTAGACCTTCATGCCAAACCTTATCGAAAGCCTGTGAAACATCGATAAAAAGGGCAGAGCAGTATTTTGTCTCCTCGAACGTTTTTCTGACAACAGTAACTAGCCTGTGGGCTTGCTCAATGGTGCTGTGTTTTCTCCTGAAGCCAAATTGGTGTGATGGAATACAGTTGTTTTGTTCCACATAAACAGTTATCTTTTCCATTAGGATTTTCTCGAACAGCTTTGACAAATTGGATAAAAGGCTTATAGGCCTATACGATTCCACTTTTGTGTGATCTTTGCCTGGCTTGGGTATCATTTTAACGAGTGAAACTTTCCATTCTGGGGGATAGTATTCAACGCGTATAATAGCATTAAAAATAAAGAGAATTATCTTTAATGCTATACGGGGTAACTCCAAGAGCATCCTGTTACCGATTCCATCGATACCAGGAGCTTTTTTGGGGTTTAGTTCAAAAATATCCTTTTCGACCTCTCTCATCTCAAACGTTAATCGGGTAGCTGCTCGGTGCTGGGGTAAAATCGGTGGCAACTCTGTTACAGAACTTGTTATATTTGGCGTGAATACTTTTCTTAAATGTTCTACAAACAAATCTCCTTTTTCAGTATCATTTCTAGCCCAACCTCCGTCTGATTTTCTCAAAGGAGGCTTACATAAGACAGGTCTTTTTAAATTTTTCGTTGCACGCCATAATGAGTAATCAGTTCTTGATGTTGGATCTAAATTTTCAAGATATCTGTTTAATGAAGCAGTTCTCTTATGTTCAGGTAGCTTTCTTAATTTTTTAGTGCATTCTTTCAACCGTTCCTTAAGTTGAGGAGATCTGTTGTGCTGTTGCCACTCTCTTCGAGCTCTTCTTTTTTCATTTAAGAGTCGTTCGACATCGGCAGACAAAATAATATTTTGTCTGTTGTGAGTGTGGGTAAAAATTATAAAAGCAACTACCAGCAATAAAAGTCCTTAAAATACTTAAAACTCCCCAGGGAATATTCTGTAAAAAAAAATCAACAAAATCCTTAAAATACTTAAAATTCACCTGGACAAATTTTGTAAATAAAATTGAATAAGGCATTTTATAAAGAAAATTTATTTATTATATTTAAATAACATGTTTTTTTACAGCTAAATATCAAAAATCATTCAATACAAACGACATTTCTCTTTAGGATTCATTTTACTGCCCTCCGGACATTTAAATGCTTCTGAAAATGCTTCAAAATTCATAACAATTTGTTGCAAACGTATTGCATCACTATCATGATTAACAAATTTCGTATTCTTTTTACCACAAAAGAATTGAGCTAAACTTAAAAAGAATGCACGTTTCCATTGAGTATTTTCGGAAAAATAATTTACAAATATATTGTAAACTATGCGGATAGCAAATAAATCAGCAATACGTTCATCTATGGCATCGGTAGGTTGTTGCTTTTGCATACATTCTTGCCAAAAGGTGAAATTTTTATTATCCAATATATCTGAGGGTAACGGTAAACCTTTCTCATCAAAATTTAAGCCCGTTGTATCAAAGGCATGAGTAAATTCATGCGCTAAAACAAAACCTAATATAGACCATTTGTAAAGGGATTTATAGCTACAAACAAAGACGGGAAATTGTAAGCTGCCAAAGGGTATAATAATCATATTTTGTTGAAGTATATAAATGGGAGCCGATGAACTACCCATACGATTATCGGATGCTATAAAATATGTTTCATTTTGTGGATAATGCAGCATTTTAACAAAACGATTTTTTAATAGCCGCAAATGATTTTTATAATAATTTTTTCCATCCAATAGTGAAATATTTTTGTAGAATTCTTCTATATGATGTTTGCTAAAGTTTTCCGGTAAATTTCCTTTATTTACTTTAATTTGTAATAATTTTTCTTTTAATTTTTCTTTTTGTTTATCTGTTAAATTTAAGCGATTTTTGTGAAAATATATTTCCATAGTTTTAATAATTTTATTAACCATTTCAGAAATTTCATTATTATATTTTTCTTCTTCATATTTATAGAAATTATTGTAGTATACAAAATTCACCGCTAAATCCATTTTGTTTCTTAAATCCTTAATACAATTTAATTCTGTAAAATCTACCGAACTATCAAGGGCTAAATAGTAGAAAAATGTATACATTAAATAATTGCATAATTGTTGTTTTTCAGTTTTTTGCCATAATTTATCATTTAAATATTGAAAATATTCGGCATTATTTATTCTAACTAAATTTATTTGCTCCACCTTTGCAGATAGTAAATGTTGTAGATACAAAGTTAAATTTAGATTTGGATATTCTTGTGATAAATCTTTATATTTTATTTCCTTAACATCTTCAATTTGGGTATAATTTTGTACGATTGCTAACCATAATTGATCGATAAATTGTATTTCTTTTAAATATTTTATAACTTTTACCGCATTCAGGCCCAAGGCTTTTAAAAAGGCTATTATAATATTTTCATTGAGTCCGTTAGTATCAAAATTGGCTGGTTGTAGTAGAATTTCATAAAAGCCATTTTTATTAACTGTTATCTCTTGTCTTATTATTACATCGTTAAAACCATATGATTGTAATTTTCCCAGTAAATCTAAGAAATCAAAATTTTCCTCTTGCGTCCATTCAAAGTAACTTGTATCTGATCTTTGAATTTCCTCTAATATTGGCCAATCCATTCCATATGAAGTTTTGATTTCTTCAAAATATTTTGTTACATTTCCTTGTTTTTCATTTTTACAACTTTCATAATAAGTTCTTATCATTTTTTCTAAATATTGTTCATGTTGATTTGTTAATTTATGTTTAGTTTCCAAAAGATTTAAAAGTTTTTTATTCACTTGATAATCTATGAAACCTGTTACTTCGTGATATTGTGGATCCTCATGTTGTTGATAATAATTGTTGCAGGCATAGGCATAAAAATCTTCACAGGGATCTATTGCCGGATCCACGGACATTTCGATATGTCTTTTTTGTTCCAGATTATAATTTAGTGATGTAGCATTTGAAAATATATGTTGATATATTAAAAATATTATTGCATAGATATTAAAAGACATTTTATATATTTTTATTTAAAAATATTTTGCTGTTTTACTTGTTGTTATAATAAATGTTTGAATGTGACTGTTTTATAATTGAGAGATTTATTTCAATAGCAAGTTCATTGATAAGAACTTTATTAACCCTGCAATGCAAAAATGTTTGTTTACAATGAATTTCAATATATTTGTCACGAGAGATGTTTATATAATGAAGAAGCCCTGGCAGAAAAATACAAATGGCAAAGGGTTGGCCCAGTAGTTTTAACGCCAGCATTGACAGAAGGAAAAAAACTTAAAAATTATAGTGCTTTTCCATCCCCAAAATGATAACAACGGACTGAGCTTGGCCAAGTGTATTTTAAAGTGTTGTCAGTCCATTGGCACATAAGTGACTTTTTCAGCTCCTAAATTATTAATTTTAAAATGTTGTCAAAGTACTAGCGAAAAATTAATAAAGTAATTTTCCAATGATGAAATAAGGTTGGTTGAAAAGTTACTGCGCTCACCAAGAGATGACACTGCTAGCTGCAAACTTTTTTTTTCTCAAGTTGGTATAATTGTCCTGAGAACACATGCAAAGTTGCAAGTCATTCTGTCAATTCTTTCTTTGTTTACAAGCCATTTGAAGTTGACGTGTCATTGATTTTTTTTTAATATGGAACATATTGAATATCGTGCAGTCATTAGATTCTTTGTTTTGAAGGGTTTAAAAGCAAAGGAAATTTATGAACAATTGTTAGAAGTGTATAAGGAGTCCTCACCTTCAAAACGCACCGTTGAATATTGGGCTGGTGAATTTAAACGTGGTCGTACCAGCCTTGAAGACGATCCACGCGAAGGACGACCAAAAACTGCAACCACAGCAGAAATCATTGAGCAGGTACATAATATGGTTAGTGAAGATCCAAGTTTGACTAAGCGTGAAATTGTTAATGCCATAGGCATCCCAGACGAACGAGTACTCCATATTTTACATGAAGAATTACGTATGAAAAAACTGTTTGGAAAGTTAGTGCCGCACACATTAACAATTCAACAAAAACTGGATCGAAAACAAATTTCTCTGCGTAATTTGGAGCGTTTTAAGCAGAATAAAACCGACTTTTTGCGTCGTTTTATAACTATGGATGAGACTTGGATCTACCACCATGATCCTAAATTGAAACAAGAACGTTTACAGTGGACTGAAGCTGGTTGTTCAGTTTCAAAGCAGGTGAAGTCACAACGATCAGCAAAGAAGGTTATGGCATCAGTTTTTTGGGATGCAAATGGAATTTTGTTGATTGATTATCTTTAGAAAGGTAAAACAATCAACTCTGAATATTATTGCAGCCTTTTGGATCAGCTCCCAGTGACTACTATCTCATCAGAAATCTCAAACAATTCCTTCGTGGAAAGCATTTTTCGTCGAATGAAGAGGCCATAGCAGCCGTAGACGGTTATTTTGCAGAGCTTCCGGAAAACCATTATAAGGATGGGATAAAATTATTGGAAGATCATTGGAACAAGTGTATTGAGCTTCTAAGAGATTATATTGAATAAAAAAATATATTTCGTAACTAAAACAGTATTCTTTCATTTCGAGCGCAGGAACTTTTCAACCAACCTGTAAGTGCGTTGCCAAACCCAAACTGATAACACCCCACCCTGATGGGCTTTGCCGTTCTGCTGTAAACAAGTACTTTGCCAGTACTTTATATATTTTTTATTTCATAAACGGTTGAAAATTTTGTAAATCCAGTACCGGCAAAAAATTGCTGTTATTATTTTTACGATTGTAAATCAATATTGTCATACCACTTTTTACTAACTATGCCAGAGCGTACTAAAAATAAGTGCTCTGCCAGCACTTTATTTTTTGTACCATCTTCAATTTCTGGTTGGAACTTTTAAAATATTTTTTTTATCACCCAATTAAAGCGAATCTTACTTACGCTCAAAGAATATCAGGTTTGTTCCTTTAAAACTTTCACGGGAGATATAATTATATATTAGCACAAGGAAAATTCTTCAGGGGAGAATTCTCATTGCGCTGAAATTTCTTAAAAAAAAAAAGAAATCTATACACTCAGAATACTATGTAGCTTACTATTTATAGAATAATAAAAAAAAGTTTTCAGTTTCATTAAAAATAAAGGAAAATGAATTTTATTTTCAAAGAATAATTTATTTTAACTTTTTTATACATATGTTCAAAATGATTTACTGATTTTTTCAGTTTTTTTTTTAGTTCTTTGAAATTTAATAAAAATTTACCCACAAAATGGAATTTAGTGGTTTATTTGTTTCCGTTACAGTTTTTGCAAATTAAAAAAAAAAAAATATTTAAAAAAATTCCAATTTGTTTTTTATTTAAATTGTTTGTTTATCAAAAAAATTATTTCAATTAGAATTACAAGAACTTCATTAAGCATATATGGCCATTCACACAAAATGTGTCTTTAGACTGTGTGAGTAAAAATTTTGTGACGAAAAATCAAATAGAAATACAAAATATAGAAACAATTTCATATACGAGGGCGAATCAATAAGTCCGTGATTTTTGAACCTCCCTCGTATTTATATGAAATGCAACACTGCTCCCATCAAGTAGCACCTGTTAGTAGACTACTGTTACAGATCACAAACAGTTGCAACATGATCGCCAGACTATTGCACAGGAAATCTTTATGATGCGTAGTTATTTAGATAATATACGAGGACGTTTAAATTTTTCTCTTAAGAAATTGGATAATAATAAGACATATTGTGAATGTCACGGACTGACGAGTTGTAAATCCTGTCAAAAGAGTGTTTAGTGTAAACAGTTTGAGTTATCGCCAACAAATTTGGTGGCAATAAAATTCTGGCGATTAGGGCAACCATCTTCATTATAACCCTTATTATCCTAGCATACTCATATGATGACAGAACTTCAAGAACTGATGTATTTGGATCGGAATTGATACTACAGACCAGTAAAAACCATAAGATAGAATAAAAGTTTGCCTGCAAACACAAATTAAAAAAAATAGTTGTCCTTCCAGGGTTGCACAATTTGATTTAAAAAGTTCAATACTTTAATTTTTTTTAAAAAGAATAAAAATGTTTACTTAAAATTAAGTTTTATTTTTTTTTAAATCAAATTGAAAATTTTATTTTAAAAGTTTGTTTGACAATAATAATAATAAATAATCCATAATAAAAAATAAAGAAATATTTTATTTCAGAAGAATATGGGTTAAATAAAAGCCAATATTCAATTTTATAATTTATTAAAATATTCCACATAAATATTATTACGTTTCACAAAATTTTATTTTTCGATTTGTCCGGTATCGAACTAGAGCATTCACTCTTATTATACCACAACTACTTTAATTTTTTTTGTTAGCTATATTCGCCATTTAACTATTTGAATATTTTATTTAAAATGAAAAATATATTTTTCGGAATACTAGGCTGTAAATCTACCCACTGCACCACATAAAGAAATATGTAGTATATTAGTATATCGTATATTAAAATTAAAAAAAAAGAGTGCTTAAAGAAGTCAAAATATGCCCTAAAAGACACAAATATACTTTAAAAATGTAGAAATATGCCCTAAAAATATGATTTTACCTCAAAATATGCTCTTAATGCTGAAATATGCAAAAATATGCTCTCAAAGATAATATATGCTAAAATATGCTCTAACAAATCGATTCCAGAATTCTTAAATTGATCTGAATCGGATAAATAAATTATCCATGGGTCCATTGGATGCACACATTCCATTATTTTTGTCATTTCTTTTTATTCTCATAATCAGCTGTTGTTTAATGTTGCTAATATGTTCAATCTTGTTAATAATTGGCAGATTTAATTTTTTGGCCATTCTGCTTTCTTTGGAATTAAAATTTTTAACCTAGTTCGTAGAAAAAATATTTTTTTTTAAATATATGGACAAGTCCCAGAAACAGTCCACCAACCAATTTTTTTTTTTCATTTTTAATTATTTTTTTTTTATTCAACATTTTGTAATTTTAAAGTCTAGAGGCCAATTAATAATTTACAATATTCCACTCACTCACTTTTGAATCATATCCAACTTATTTTTTTTTTAAATGGAACAATAGACTAGATATCTAATATTCTAAATATAAAATGTATTTGGATGATCAATAATACAAAAATTATTACCAAATCCTACCCTACCTACATTTTTAGGTATTCCTGTCATTATCTTAGTGTTAACATACATGGTCCAATCGAAGGTCATATTTTTATTTATTAAATTCTCTTCAATTTAAGTATACAATTTTTTTACACTGTTTTTACTCAAGTTACCTCATTTACTTTGCGTTTAACAGCTATTCAAAACATATAACCTCGTGGATTTTTTAAAAATGGAAAAAAGTAAATTTCGACTGCTCATTAAAAATTGTTTTTTTGCGAAAAAAACCCCTCAATTAAAACAATAAAAAGCTTGATAAATACTATGGGGACTCTGCACCATAGATTTTAATGGTAAAATAGTGGTTTACTGACTTTCGTTGTGGTCCCACAGGGTCAAGAAGATCCACGATATGGTGTTAGCCGATCAAAGAGTAAAAGTGCGTGAGATTGTTGATGCCATAGGCATTTCATATGGCAGTGTGGTTTCGATTTTAAATGATCAGTTGGATTTAAAAAAGCTGTCTGCAAGATGGTTACAGCGTTTGCTTTCAATTGACCGTAAACGTAATCGTGTGACAACTTCAAAGGATTGTTTGGAGTTGTTTAACCGCAATTCGAATGAGTATTTGCGGCGTTTTGTAACTGTGGATGAAACATGGATGCATTACAACAGTCCAGAGACCAAGCAGCAGTCTAAACAATAGGGCTTTCCTGAGTGAACCGGCTCCGAAGAAGGCCAAGGTAAATTTGTCGGCCAATAAGGTGATGGCAATAGTTTTTTGGGATGCACGCGGAATAATCCACATCGATTACCTTCAAAAGAGAAAAACAATAAACGGCAAATATTATGCCAACTAATTGGACCGATTTAACGAGGATTTAAAAAAACGACCCCATATAGCCAAGTTCTTTTTCATCATGATAGTGCACGGGTGCACAATTGTGTAGTTTTAATGGCAAAATTCCATGAATTGGGCTACGAATTGGTACCTTATCCGCCATGTTCTCCGGATTTAGCCAACCAGTAACTATTTCCTATTTCCAAACCTAAAGAAATGTCTCGGTGGAAAGGGATTTAGCTCCAATGATGAAATTATTGATCAAACAAATTTTATCGACCTCGAAAAATCCTATTTTTTTTTTGGAAGGCATACAAAAATTTTAGAAACGTTTGACAAAGTGTATTGAGCTAAAAGAAGATTATGTTAAAAAATATTTATTTTTTTTTAAAACTGTGTTTCATTCAAAAAGTCACGGACTTATTGATCCACCCTCTAAATGAATAATCAGTATTGGTAGGTAAAATTATAACATTTATTTTTAACTGATTAATCATTAGTTTTTACAGAAACCTTTAGAAAACCATTTGATTTAAATGAAATGTAAGTATAACGGTTTTTAAATAAAATATGATTTCTTTGAAATGGTATTTTAAGTGTAGAATCAGAAAGTTAACATCATAAACAAATTAAAATACTCTGACTCCCAATGTAATTTACCATACAGAGAAAACAGATTCGTGTTGACAACCAAATTTTGTAGCCAATCGAATAGTTCTGTTGTGGTAATGGAATTTTTTGGTTGTGTCAACAGAAAACCAATTGAGACATGAGTTATTTAATTGTGACAACAGTATTTCGGTTGCCTACATAGCAATTCGGTAGTCATAACTGAAAAATTTGGTTGCTGCAACTAAACCATTCGATTGTCAGCACTAATCTGTTTTCTGGGTGTATCAAACTTAATAAATCCTTATCTATGTTACTATATAATAAACTTTGCAAATATGTAAAATAAATTATATTTGTTTTGGAAATTTCAAAACAGTTGTGATTGCAGTACTAAGCATAAATCATTAAAAACAATTTTAAATTTTTTTCTAATAAAAATGTTTTTTAAATAATCATTAAATATCATTTATTTCTACAGACTTTGTATTTCATTTGTATTTAATTTGTTTGGAAAAAAATCATTACTTTTTACGGATTATGTAGTTAATGTGTTGACAATTAAAAGTCATAAATAACCAATCAATTGTTTTTACATATTTATGGTTAGTTTGATAACAGTTAAAATAAATGAAAAATCATTTATTATTTACGGATATTGTAAGTTATTTTATTTTTTTTAACATTTTTAAGAGATTTTTAATTTTTTTTAATTACACTCACAATAGTATATTGTTTACTGTTTGTAGTTTAATAAAAAAGATTTCAGTTCAGTAAAAAATAAATTAACATATATTTTTTCTTTTCAAACTTTTTATAAATTTGTTCAAAATGATTTACTGGTAATTGCCAATTTTTTGCAGTTTTATTTATTTTTTTTCTTTTGTTTAAAATTTAGTAAAAATTTTACAACAAAACGAAAATTTGTGGCTTATTTGTTTTCATTCCAATTATTACAAATTTAAATTTTGTTTAAAAAAAAAAAAAAAAAATATTCAAAAAATTCTAATATGTTTTTAATTTAAATGGTTTGTTTATATACAAAATTATTTCAATTCATATTACACACATACGTATGGTCATGCACACAAAATATATCTATAGACTGTGTAGGTATACATTTTGTAAATAAAAAAAAAATACAAAAACGGATATAATTTCAAATCGTTCTGTTTTTTAGTGATGTGTCAGTTGTTTAAACAACATTATAAAATAAATAACAAAAACCAGTTGATTTAAATGAAAAGTCAGTAGATCGGGTTTTAAAAGAAATATCATTTCTTTTATATGTTATTTTCTGTGATTTTAACTTACGAACTATTTTAAGTGTACTTTATCAGTAAATTTGAACAACAAACTATTTTGGGTGTATTTGGTAGGCAATCACTGTAATGAAAGATGAACTTATGGATTCTCTCTTTTTCCGTTATACTGTTATAAAATTTTTTAAAATATTAATTTGGTATGTATTAATTCGATCTGTAAGTTTTAATTTTATTTAGAAATTTTTATTGGCAGGAAAAATATAAAAAAAATAAATGGAAAAATCACATTTGTACGGGTAATCAATGTATTAACTGTGAAAAGTAATTTCGCATATCGCTCTTCCTCAGAGTGGTTGATATAATAAATATGAGTTGAGATAACCCGGTCGCTCAGGTCGACAGTGTAGAACTATCCGTAGCGCTGATCCTTATAATTTTTTCCATGATCCCTTAATTATGATCTGGAACCCGAAAAATTTCTAAATAAAATAAATTTTTAATATATTTCTTTCCTTTTTAAAATTCTATAATAAAAAAATGGGTTAAAACCTCAGTAACTTTAATCAAATTTTGCTAAAAATGTGGTCCATAAGGGAAAAAAGAGGTTCGCTATTACATTTAGAGTGCCCCAAAGATATTGGTTCAATAATCGGTACTCTGGTTTTTTTATCGGCTTCGTTTTGCCAAAAATATTCGTTGATTATTGTGTACCTCAAATATTAAATAAAAAAATCACATATTTGTTCTATAATCAATTAGGACATCAGTGCGTATTAGTAATACATATTTATCATACGCCTGGTTGTCCGCAATACGAGTAAAATTCAAAACAAATCTATTAATTGTCATCTATCTCTTATAAAAAATTGGGTTAAAACGAAAAATGTGGGCCACATTAGGAAAAAAGAGGATTGTCATTACATTTAGAGTGAGCCAAAGATATTGATTAAACAATCAGTAATCTTGTATTTTTTTATCGGCTTCGGCTTGCCAAAAATATTAGTCGATTATTGTGTACCTCAAATATTAAATAAAAAATGGGAATAACAACGAATCAACATCGCTAATCCACTGGAGCTAGGAATTTGAAACTTGAATCATAGGTTTTTCCCCCAGGGAGAGCCCTGTGCCCTGACGGCCTGTGTAAAAACTTCTTGGCTAAAAATTCCAAATTAAAAATATATATTTCCTGGAACACGGGCTAACTTACTGAAAAGTGGTTATTTATGGAAATTCCACGGAGCAAAAAGCAAATAGGGAAAATTTCCCCTTGACGCCCTGCACAAACCTGTTTGGCTGCAAATATGAAATTTAAAGAATGTATTCCCTGGAGTATGTGCTAATTTATTAATTAGGTAGTATTTGGAACTTTTGTCAAGGAATGTAGTAAGAAAAAGGTTCAAAAGGAGAAACCCTTAACGGCCTACCAAAATATAGAAAAATGTAATAAAATATACGTGTTTCTGGAGAATGGGCTAAGCCACTATAAATTTTCGTCGGGAACAGTTAAGGGATTAAAAAACTAGTCACGGGGAATGAAATGGAATAGAATAGGTAACGAGTTGAATTGTAGTACTAAACAAGGGGACGAAGAAGAATGAAACGGAAACGAGTGAAATTGAAATATTTGACAAGGGGAATGAAGTGGATTAAAACAGGGAACGAGTGGAATTAAAACAGTACACAAGAGAAACGAATTGAAACACTGGCCAAGGGGAACAACTTGGAATGAAACAGATAATGAGTGGAATATAAACCCAACACAAGGGAAACGAAATGAAATGGATTAAAACAATAGACAAGCGGATCGAAATGAAATTGAAGGAGGCCGATTGGAATTACAATACCAAAAAAAGGGCACCAAATTGGAATGACACAAAAAAGATCAAGGGTTTTTTTACAGTGTATTATTTTTTTAGAAAGGTTTATCCTTCAACTATACCTATCAAAAAATAAAAATGGGTTCGTTTTTAGTTTTTTATATAATTTATTAAGTAGTGTCACTTCTAGTAATTGCCCTTATATTTTATATTTACAGATAAAATAAATAAACATTGTCCCAGGAAAATTGTGAATATGTTTTAACCCAAATTTTTTAAGTAGTGTCACTTCTAGTAATACGTACCGAAAATTTTCGAAATAATTCGAATAATGATTACATTTTTTTTAGGTTAATTATTTTTAAGAAATTTTGCGCTGCTCAAATTTGGCACAGTCAGAATATCTGCGCACATGTACAAATCGGAACGTGTCATAAAGCCTGTTAAAATATCTTTTTAATGATACCAAGATCATCGGTAAATCGGTTCAGCCGATTCTGAGTTATTGTAGTTTAAATGGAGCTCTTTTCGACCATTTTCGCGTTTTTTCGAAAACTTTCCCACTGTGCCACGCCCAAAAAATCGCAAAAAAGTCATTTCTAAAAATGAGAGTTTGTTTGTATTGATCAAATTTAGGTATGAACAAAATTTCATCGATATCTGAGGGCGTCGGGTTCAATGCATCTCGATTTTTACATGAAATTCATCATATAATCATTAATGTCCCTTAAATAAAACCAATGTTAATGGAGTGTCAACAATTTTTTTATTTAATAGACACATTTTTAATTTAATACTTTTAAATAATAATTTAATATAAACGACATTTATTTATTGGATTCATATTACTACCTTGTGGGCAATAAAATGCCTCTGAAAATTGTGGAAAATTCATAGCAATCTGTTGCAGTCGTATTGAGTCGGTATCATGATCAATAAAACTTATATTTTTTTTGCCACAAAAAAATTGTGCTAAACTCAAAAAGAAAACTTTGCTCCAATTTAAATTCATAAAAGCCGGCTGTAGATCTTCAAAATAATCTTCATAAACTTTATAAACAATACGAATGGCAAATAAATCAGCAATACGTTCATCTATTGAATCGGTAGGTTGTTGTTCCTGCATACAATACAGGGATGAATTGAAATTTTCATTATCCAATATATCTGAATACGAGGGTAGTAGTACACCATTACTATCAAAATTTAAGCCGGTAGTATCAAAAGCATGTGTAAATTCATGAGCCAATATAAAACCCATTAAAGACCACTTGAATAGTGGATGATAGTTATAGTGAAACATTGGAAATTGTAAACTACCAAAAGGTATTATTATCATATTTTGTTGGGGTATATAAATGGGAGTTGATGAACTTCCCAAACTATTATCGGGTGTTATGAAAAAACTTTGATTTTGTGGATTATTTATGGACTTGGCAAAACGATGTTGTAGTAATAATAAATGATTTTTATAATAATTATTTATATCCAAATTGGGTATATTTTCATAAAATTCTTCTATTTTTTGTAGATCAGCATTTGCTGGTAAATTTCCTATATTTATTTTAATATTAAATAATTTTTCTTGTAATTTTTGTATTTGTGGCAAAGATAAATTTAAGTGATTTTCTTGAAAATAATCTGATATAGTATTTGTAATTTTATCAATTATATACATAATTTCATAATTATTTCGATTAACTTTATATTGATCGATATGTTTATAATACAGATAATTAACGGATAAATCCATTTTCTTTCTTAAATCTTTAATACAATCCAAGTCTGAAAATTCGGGAGTACTATCTATTGCCAAATAAACGATAAATTTTATCATTAAATAATTACATAATTGCTGTTTTTCGGTTAACTGCCATAAGTTATCATTTAAATATTGAAAATATTTTGGATTTTTTATAGTTATTAATGCGGGATTTTCCATATTTAAGGATAGTAAATGTTTGAGAAAATTTATTAATTTTGGATATTTTAAATGTAAATCTTCATATTTTATCTCTTCGACTTCATCAGTTTGAGTATAATTTTGTGTTATATTAAAAAATTCTTCTTCAGTAGTTTGTAATTGTTTTAAATAAATCTCTAGTTTTTTAGGATTTCTTAAGCCGAAAGATTTTAAAATTGCCAGTAAGAAATTTTTATCTGATAGCTGTCCATTTTCTTCCATAAAAGCAGGTTCTATTAGTACATTATAGGAGTCATTTTCATTTTTTATTATTTTTTGATTTATCAATATATCATTAAAGCCGTATGAATGTAATTTTCCCAACAAGTTAAAAAAATCAAATTCTTTATACTGTGGCCATTCATATAATGTAGAATTTGTTGAAGTTTCATCTATTTTAACCTCTTCCAATATTGGCCAATTTAGTTCATTACCAGGTTTTAAATCTTCAAAATATTTGCTTAAATTTCTTTGTTGCTCTCTGTGACATGATTCATAATATATAATAGTTTTCTGCATAATTGTTTGATTTCTTTCTGATATTCGATTAATTCTCCGAAACTTAGTTTCTATAAGATGTATAAGTATTTTATTTAATTGATAATCTATTTGACCAGTTATTTCATCATAATTTGTATTATTATGTTGTTGTTGATAATTATTACAGGCATAAGCATATAAATCTTTACAGGGCTCCTTAGACTGATCCATATTTAATTCTATTAGTTGTTCTTGTTCATAGTTTACTTTGTGATTCATTGGAATTTGTGTATTGTATAGTAGAAAAAGAATTATATTAAAACATCGTATTGTTGAATAAAATTGAGAGAACATATTGATTGTTATTAATTTAAAACTACGCGCACGACTGTTGAATACTTTATTTTATTTTTCAAGCTCTAGTTTAAAAGATAAGCGTTATATAATAAAATGCAGCTTTTAATTAATCGCCTAAAAGCAATTGTGACAAAGTGATCACGATTTTTGAGGCATTTATTAAATAGATAAAAGTGTTAAATCGATCATATCATCCCAAACACAAAAAATATTTTCTACCAAACAAAAGTTGTCATAAATAAATAAAAAATAAAAAAAAAAATTAAAAGGGGGAAAATTGTACCAAATTAGTCAAAATAGTACCATAGTACTTTTAAAGCTTAAATAGTACCAAAAAATGTGCTCAAGTAAAAACTTTGTCATCCCTGTTCTCTACAGTGGTTTTGTTACAAATAAATTTAATAATGTCTTTGAATCTCAATAAAGTGTCAGGCGAATTGAAACCAATTTTAATGTGATTCCTGAATATTTTGGTTGCAGCAACTGAATAATTTAGTTGCCGCAACCAATTATATTATAAAGGGTGTCCCAAGAAGAACGCAATTTTTAAATCTGGCAACATTCGAAGTGTCATTGTTTGACATTTGAACAATTGTTATTGTTTGCTAGTAGAAGGTACGAGGTTAGTAAAAATGGAGCGCTACACGAATGAACAACGCATTCTCATTGTGAAATTTTTTTACCAAAATGGTGAAAGTTTTGCGGCTACAGTTCGCAAATTGCGATCAATTTGGATTAATTTTAATGGATAAATTTGCCGAAACTGGGTCTGTTAGTGATGTAAAGACAACAACGCGCCATCGACCAGGTCGATCGACCGAAAATGTCGCAGCTGTACGTATGATGTCGCTCAAACTCCATCCACCTCAATTCGACACCGAGCTCAGCAAATTGGTGTCTCCAAATGCACTTTGCAGCGAATTTTGACGAAAGATTTGCATCTTCATGCATACAAAGTTCAATTGACTCAGGAACTGAAGCCAGCTGACCATGGACAGCGAAGGGAGTTCGTTAATTGGGTATTGGAGAGACAACATGAAAATGCTGATTTTGCCGATAAAATCATCTTCAGTGACGAGGCCCATTTTCATCTTGATGGCTTCGTCATTAGGCAGAATTGTCGCATTTGGGGTGAGGAAAATCCTCGAGTGATTCACGAGAAGCAAATGCATCCTCAACGTGTCACTGTGTGGTGTGGTTTTTGGGCTGGAGGAATCATTGGACCTTTTTTTTATGAAAATGAGGCAGGTCAAGCGCAAACAGTCAATGGTGTTCGGTATCGTGAAATGATAACCAGTTTTTTCTTGCCTAGAATTGAAGAAATGAATGTGGAGGGCATGTGGTTCCAACAAGACGGCGCCACATGTCATACAGCCAGAGAAACAATTCAATTGCTGCATCAGTCATTTCCCGGTCGTGTTATTTCGCGTTTTGGAGATCAGAATTGGCCGCCTAGATCGTGCGATTTAACACCATTAGATTTTTTTCTTTGGGGTTTTTTGAAGTCGATGGTTTACGCGAATAAGCCGACGACGACTCAAGCCTTAAAAGAGGAAATTGGACGCTGCATTAATGAAATACCGCAGCATTCATGCAAAACGGTCATTGAAAATTTCATTAAAAGATCGCGTGCATGCCAGCAAAGCCGCGGCGGCCATCTGCACGATATATTGTTCCATACATAACCTCATTCTGTCTACTTTACGATATAATAAAGTTTGACGATTTTTTTTTAAATATCTGTGTTTTATTTAAAATTTAAAAATTGCGTTCTTCTTGGGACATCCTTTATTATAAAAAAATTAGAAATGAAATCAGGCAATGAAATTGTCTGAGGTGAAAAAAATTTTTGGAAGTAAAAAAATTGTTTGAGAGAAAACTTTTTTTGGATGTGAAACCAGTCTTTGTGGCAAAAAACAATTTTTTAGGTTAATACAATTTTTTGTGGTGAAAATAAAATTTGTGGTGAAAAAAAAAATTTTGTGGTGAATAAAATATTTGAGGTGATTATAAAATATTATTCATGGTGGAGAGTATAAAAAGATTAAACTCCAGAATGCCGACTTTCTTGATACCAAATATATTTTGCATCAAGTATAGGGAAGCGTTAAAATTCCAGGAGGGCTCCCGATCCGCTTTAATAACAGGCCGGTAAAAAACTATAAAGACAAATCTGAACGATATTGACTTAAAAGGTAATTTAAGGAAATATCAGTATGGTGTGTATAAAAAATGCTAATTATTTGTGACAAACGAATTTCTTTTAAACCAATTTTGTTTAATCTGTACAAAACTTATTTAAAAAAAAAAAAACAGAAATTTTTTAGAAAATTCAAACGAGTCGACGTTTTTCTACACATAAAATTATTTTTTTTTTACCCTGCCTGTGGTCCTAAATGGGATAAAAATGATTGCCCTACACTCAATGATTATTTAAAGACTAGTATATTTAAATTATTTATTGTCAAGACCTGATACACCCCAATGCAAATATTTAATGCAATTTTAAAATTTTTATTTTTAGAATCAAAACTGGTTTTAAGGTAAAATCAAGGACCCTATAAACCAGGATGAACAAACTACCACCCATGATGCCAAATGGTGCGACTACAAAAAAATTCTTAGTCGAGACCACGAAATTCTTAGCTGATTTACAGAAAAACATAGCCACTAGCAAGGGTTGTACCAATTGAAAAACGTATACATTCACATCACAATCACTGTACTTGCGCTACAACCCTTGCTAGCGGCTTAATGTTTCTGTAAATCGGCTAAGAATTTCGTGGTCTCGGCTAAGAATTTTTTGTAGTCGCAACATTTGGTATCATGGCATCATGGGTGGAGAAAAATTTGGTAGTTTGTTCATCCTGGTTTAAAGGGTCCTTGGTAAAAGTGATTATCTAATAGTTAAGTAAAGTTTTTTTTTTTTTCTTAAATCCGTTTAATCAATTTTTTGCACAATTTTTAAAATTCTACTTCAAAACTAATGATTTTTTTTTTGAATTAATATGAATTTTTGACAGTCTGGTTGCACTGAGTAAATAATCTTTTTTTATTTAATTAAAAATTGTAATACTTTTTCAATAATGATGAAAAATCATTAAAAAAATTTGTGTTAATAATAAAACAATTTTTTTTGCCTTTATGTATGGAGTTCCCTAAACAGGGAGACAGCTATTAATTGTAATATTAAGTAAAACTTAGACGCTGCTTTATCGAGTACATATTTTAAATATTTTATGCATCATTTATTATGATTTTATAAAATATAATATAAAAATGAGAGTAATTGCAAACAGATGTTGGGTAATTTTAACAATAAATACAAGCTTTGCAATAAATCATTGAGATTTTCTTAAACGTAATTATTAGTACAAAGTCACGGCTTTGAATAATAATAATTTAAATATGATTACACTCAAAATAATATGTCTGTAGTTTATCACAATTTAATTACAATTTTATGTAAAAAAATGTTTCAGATAAAAAAAAAATTTTTCAGTTAAAAATATGTAATTTCAAAATTGATTATCAGAATTCTACTAAAATTCTTGATAAATTATTAATAATTATTTTTTTTTTTTGACAATATATATACATACAGGTTGGTTGAAAAGTTCCTGCGCTCGAAATGAAAGAATACTGTTTTTGTTACGAAATATATTTTTTTATTCAATATAATCTCCTAGAAGCTCAATACACTTGTTCCAATAATCTTCCAATAATTTTATCCAATCCTTAAAATAGTTTTCCGGAAGCTCTGCAAAATAACCGTCTACGGCTGCTATGGCCTCTTTTTTCGACGAAAAATGCTTTCCACGAAGGAATTGTTTGAGATTTCTGGTGAATACGGTGGATGTTCAAGCAATTCGTACTTTAATTCTTTGAATTTAGCCATCGTCAAAACACTTTTGTGAGCAGGTGCATTGTCTTGATGAAAAATGATTTTTTTCTTCTTTAAACCAGGTCTTTTCTCACGAATTTTTTCATCCAGCTGATCCAAAAGGCTGCAATAATATTCAGAGTTGATTGTTTTACCTTTCTGAAGATAATCAATCAACAAAATTCCTTTTGCATCCTAAAAAGCTGATGCCAGAACCTTCTTTGCTGATCGTTGTGACTTCACCAGCTTCAGTCCACTGTAAACGTTCTTGTTTCAATTTAAGATCATGGTGGTAGATCCAAGTCTCATCTATAGTTATAAAACGATGCAAGAAGTCGGTTTTATTCGGCTTAAAACGCTCCAAATTACGCTAAGAAATTTGTTTTCGATCCAGTTTTTGTTGAACTGTGAATGTGTGCGGCACTAACTTTCCAAACAGGTTTTTCATACGTAATTCTTCATGTAAAATATGGAGTACTCGTTCGTCTGAGATGCCTATGGCATTAGCAATTTCACGCTTAGTCAAACTTGGATCTTCACTAACCATATTATGTACCTGCTCAATGATTTCTGCTGTGGTTGCAGTTTTTGGTCGTCCTTCGCGTGGATCGTCCTCAAGGCTGATGCGACCACGTTTAAATTCACCAGCCCAAAATTCAATGGTGCGTTTTGAAGGTGAGGACTCCTTATACATTTCTAACAATTGTTCATAATTTTAATTTGCTTTTAAACCCTTCAAAACAAAGAATCTAATGACTGCACGATATTAAATTTTTTCCATATTAAAAAAAACAATGACACGTCAACTTCAAATGGCTTGTAAACAAAGAAAGAATTGACAGAATGACTTGCAATTTGCATGTGTTCTTAGGACAGTTATACCAACTTGAGAAAAAAAAGTTTGGAGCTAGCAGTGCCATCTCTTGGTGAGCGCAGGAACTTTTCAACCAACCTGTACATATAGTATATAAATAATTTACACTTTAAGAAAGATCACTTCTTACTTACTTATATTTAAATGAATCTGTTATCATTTGTTCACTTTCTCTTGTCCAATAATTTAATGATGTTGGATTGGCTTCAATAAAACATTCTAAGGTAACATTAAAATACATAGGTATACCAACCAACTGATGAGGTATCGATACCATAGGCGAAACTTAAGGAAAAAAAGAAGAAATTTAATAGTTTTAGCAATGATAATAATATTATAGAGATTTAAATGATTTATCAAATTAAATTGTATGGTTTCATATACTTACAATCCACACTAACTTTAATGCGTTTAGATACACTAGGTGGTACACCATTTGTGGCTATACATAAATAAGCACCCATATGTAAACGTGAAATACGTTCCAATTCCAAGGTATCACCTTCTACTTCCGGAACTGCGAAATAAATATGAAAAAAAAAATGCAAATAATTGATTAAGCTTTTAAAATCCCAGTTAACATTTTCAAGTCAATCGGGAAGTTATTATATGAGTTTTTATAGTGCAAAGTTTTTAAGAGAAGGTGTATAAAATCTTCGTGGACAATAATCAGCTACATATACCAGTGGTCGGCAAAAAGAGAGAATATGAATGTATTGGTGTTTTACACCGTAAGTAATTATTTTATCTTTCTAAACAAATGAACAAATGAATATAATAATAAATGAGTTAATCGATAAGAGAATATCCCTATTTATTGAATTAAAATAGTTCATGTTTTTGTTTTCTCTTTTATAAAAAATAAAAATAATTCATAATATTTTTAGAGTGTACCTTATTTCTTCAACAAAGCGGCATAACTTGCTCTGTTAAACGTACTACTGAATGAAATAATTGTATTTTTTTTTTTGCTCTTAGCTGTCAGATTTGTTGACATTCGTGTAGTGTACGTGTAAATTGCCGAATGTGTTAGGCCCCTAAGTGCAATGAGTGCCGACCACTGACATATACTCGTATACTGAATAGTTAAAATTTTCTTCTGTATATTTTAGCCTGTTAAGCACTAAAACCTTATAAAATTTTTTTTTATGAATTAGTTTGTTTTTTATTAAAAAAAAAAAAATTGAGCAGAAAATTGTCCCCACTACTTATAACAGGGATATAAGGAAATCTAAAAGGATATCCTGAAAAGCATTCTAATGAAAGCGCTGGAAACGACCAGAATTCAAAAATCTTTGTCATCAAACAAAAATTATACAATTGGTATTCTCAGAACAGACGAAAATAATCAAACCACAAACTTTGGAAAAACATTAGAGCTTTTATTAAAAATTCACTTCACAGGCTGTAGCTTTATTCCAGAGGAACTAGTAACCCTGGACCCTGGGACATTTAGTGCATCGTATTCGTCAATTCATCTGATAAGACAAATTGTGATTTCACATGTGAAAATCCAAATATATATAAATATACATGATTATAAATGGGCTGGTATATGATCATATAAGAGTATGCATGATCATATAAATCCATGCATAGTTTAATATATGAAAATACATTATTTCAGATATGACCATATATCTTCGGATCCGATATTTGAGTGTAATGTTTGTATGTTTTCATATATTTTTTTTTGTGTGCTCATATATGATCATATATTAAGCCATATACTCTTTAATTTCGCATCCGAAGATATATGGAAATATATAAGATCAAGTATGATCATATAGTGATAGCATGGACAAATATAATCATGTATGATTATACAACGACTCATGTATGTTAACATATATTTCGATTTTTACATGGGTTATGAAAATATTGAGGGAATTTTAAACTCCTTCAAAGCGTTTAAGTTACCGGAACTGGACGAAATATTTTCTGCTTTCAAATTTAATTAATTATAATAAAAAAAAGCCCCCAAAAAATCTCACCTTCCAGGGTTTTATTTATTACAATTCTTAGACCATCATCTCTTTTCCATCTAATCGCCGGTTCAGGACTTCCTTTCGCTTTACATCTTAGCGTTACATTATCACCTTCACGAACTATGACATCGCTTGAAGTTAAAGCATCATCAATATTGGGAGGAACTGAAATTAATAAATGAATTATATAAGTTAGAGATACTTTAAAATGTATATAAATGTATAGCAAATGAAAATGGTATAATACGTAAACTGGACCTGAGCCTAAACTTTTTATACAAATTTACTTGTAGTTTGAACATTTAGCAATTTATTTAACTAATGAAAATATTTTAGTCATAAAACCCCTAAAGTGCGAAGCGAATTAAAAAGTGCGTTTTGAGTAATCTTAATATTTTGGAATTGCAATTAAAATTCAGTTATAGAGGGTGGGGCAAAATCCATCATCTGATTTTCTTTTGCTTACAATAATGATGCTGCTGCAAATATAGAAGAAATTATCAACAGTATGGCTTTCATAGAGGTCGTTCTACGGGACACCTAATGGCGTTCTTTTTAAAGCGTTGGAGTCGGCCTATTCCAAGACGTTCGACCGTGTATTTTTACAGTGCTCTGCTATCATTACTTATTGATTTTGCTTGTGCTGTTGTAGATGTGATTTTATCCAACGAGTTTCAGCTTAATTAAGTGTTACGGTTCGGTTAATTTTCCCTCTCTTTTTCTCATCTTTACAATGACCTTCTTGATCAAACTTTCTACCCTATCTGCTCTTTCGCTGATAACAGCAATACTTGTTTTCAAGGACCCAAAATAACTGTCATTATTTTTTAAATATTTTTTAAATAGGTTATGGAAAAAATAACTGAACAAAATTGGACCTGAAATAATAATTATAAATTACCCAGAAAACTTTAGTCCTGCCATAAACATTATGAAAGAGTATTTTTTTTTTTTTTTTGGTCTTTGATAACTATTATGAAAGATTTTTATTCTTATTGGTCTTCTATAACCATTATAAAAGATTTTTATTTTGTATGTCTTCTCTAACCACGCTACAGTTCGTTACTTATAAAAAAATTTTCTTTGAATACAGGAAGACCGAAAAAAGAAAAATCTTTCATAAGTTAGAAGACCAATAAAAATAAAAATCTTTTGTAATGGTTACGGAAAACTAAAGAAAAAAAAATTAAAATATTTTGTAATGGTTATGGAAGCCCAAAGACCCAAAAAATATTGGTTATTTGTAACTATTATTCAGAGAGCAAGTTTTAAAAATTCGTGATAAATAATTATATAACTTTATTTGATCTTATTTTAATATTAATATATTATTTATTAAGCTAAAGATCTTTTCTTTTTCTATAAAAATTCTTATTTAATTTTTAATATTTCGCTTACAATTTGTTAGCATCTTTAGGAAAAATTTTGTTTTCCTGAAGATGCTAACAAATTGTTAGGGAAATTTTGAAAATAAATAAGAATTTTTATAGAAAAAGAAAAGATCTTTAGCTTAATAAATAATATATTAATATTCGTGATAAATTATTGTTTCAGGATTTTTTTCAAATAGTTTTTACAACAGTTATGTCCCTGCTTGTTTTTCATTTTCGTTCGGTTAAAGGCCAAGCTTCTTAAAGGGATTTTGGACTGTATATTAAAGAGCTCTATTGCCTCATTGGAGCATAGTCGGAATGTTGGCTGTCTATTATTGTTTTATAGATATTACCATGGGAATTGTTCTACCAAGATAAGTGAACTGATCCCTAAAGTCCGCAATTAATATTCGGATTACCCGCTTATCTACTAGAGCACATCCGTTTATAGTCGAATTTCCAATAGATGGCACAATACATTAAAGGAAAAATTCGTTTATTAGTCATATTCCCTACAGAAGTCTTCCCTGTTAACTACAATATATAAAAATTTAAGATAAATCTTCATAAACACTACTCACTCTTTCATCCTTCCCATTACCTATCTCCTAATTCCAACACAATGCTTTGTAGAAAGAAAAAGTTCCGTTCTGTTGGAACAACATGTCCTATACATCCAGATCGCAAACTTTAGGTAAGAAAAATTTAATCAGCATGTCTCTTATTGCTTATTGACGTGACCGCTTAGATAATTCACTATAAATTTCGCACGTGTCTCCTTCACGAATATCAAAACAAAACTGATATAAAATACCATTTCTAATAGGTTGACTGAGTTGGGGTCGGATGGACAAGCACTGGGGCAAGTCCATGGCGCTCAGACAAATAAAAAAATTGTTTATTGTTCCATAAAAAATAGGTTGATAATTATTGTCCCACCGTGTAGTGAAAATACATATTCAGATGTAGCAACCGACTTTAGCAGTAGTAACCGGATTTCAGTTTAAAATAATAAAAAAAATTCTTAGAATTATCATCTCGCACAATTACAGTGTTGCCATATTTGAAGCCCATCATTTTTCACTATTTTCATCTCTCCTCTTTTCCCTTTACAAAGAAAGCAACAAAGTAGGAAAAATTTCTTGAAAAAATTTCATAAAATAAAAAAACGAAATAGCTTCAACCGAATGATCAAAGGACCATTATGAATGCCAATGAATAATATCCTTTATATTTTAAAGAAACTTAAAGAACACCCTATTTATCATTTTCTTTCACCTGGGGACTACAGTCAAAACAACATCTTAGATTTTTATTCCATTCTTTTTTATCCCATTTTTCAATCGCTAAATGTTAGATTGGGCAATAATATCAAAAATATGAGTATCTTTTAAATTGCAACAGAAAACTTTCTTGTGACAAAACATGTAATAGTTAAAATTTAAATAAATACGATTTCCCTTCTTAATTTATATTTCTTTTTATTCGCATACATAATACTCCAGACAATTGAAATTAAAAATAAAATCGATTTTTGATTAGTTTTTTTTTTATATTACGTTATTTTTTTCACTACTATGCAAATTGTATTCAACAAATTTGAATATCATTGGTTGCATCATATGCTAGTGTATTCTCACTAACAAAAATAAAGAAGAAGAAGAAGAAGAGGAAGAAATGAAAAACGAAATGCATTGATTTAAAATGTTTTAAGTTTAATGCATTTTCTTTAAAAAGTTTTTAACACCAGACAAGATATACAAGTTTTTTTTTTTTAGTAAAAAGCGAGATTTAAAAAGCGGAGAAGATAAATGAAAATATATAATTTAACTTATTTGATCTATATTTTAAATGTAAAAAAAAACTTAAATGTAGCATCTTTTAAAAGCGGTTTTGTTAGAATTTAATTATTCAAACTTATTATGAAATGCAATTGCGAATACAGAGTACAGAATTACACTCAAAGTAGTTTGTAGTTTAAATTAACTGAAAATGTCATTTAAAACAAATGAAAAAACCATTTAATATCCGGTCTACTAACTTCTCATTCAAATCAAAAGAACATTTCAATTATTTTGAATTGTTAATAAATTTACCTTAATTAATAAATCAGTTTTTTACTCTTACAAACTAACCACAAATTCGTAAAACCAATTGATATGTCCCTTTTTTATTTCTTTTAACTGTCAACAAAATAACTACAAAATCCGTAAAAAGTAATGATTTTTCCATTATTTCGTTTTTTTAAATAAATTAAAAATTTTGTGAAAAATAAATCACTTTTCATTAATTTTGTTTATTTCTGATAGTTGGACAATTAACTATAAAAAATAAAAATAATTTTTTTTTAACTAATCATTTTAAATGAAAATATTTACAGTAACAGAAAATCCGTATTTATAAGTAATGTATTTTTTAAATAATTGAGAAATATATTTTTTTGTATTTTACCTTTTTAATAATTTTTAAAACAACTGCATATTTTTTAAAACAACGCATATTTAAAAAAAATAACTATAATCATTTACGGTAAAAATATATTGAGTGTAACCAAACATACGTATATTAGATATGGCTTCTCTTTTGTTGATTATTGTTATTTTATTGCTATTGCATTTTGCTATAATATATGAGTATTTCCCCACAATAAGTTAGTTTTTCATTATAGTTTTGTGTTTTCTCATAATATTAAAAATAAAATAGCAGCTACCAAACATATTGCACATGCTACATGTTTTACTCTGTAGTAACTCATACTTAATTCTTAATTTTATTCCATTATTAACACTATGATCATTTGGTATTACACAGTTTAGATGAAGCTAAGAAAAAGTTTGATAGGCATTTACAAAAAGAAACATATTTTGCAAAAATGTAAAATTTTTAAAACTGAACAAAATTTTAGGGTAAAAAAATTTCTATCGAAGGGGAGAGAAAATATCTTTTCAATATTGCGAAATATTTTTCGCATCAAAACAATTTTCATAAGGGTTGCTTCTCCACAATAATTTTTCCATGGATTTCGTTATACACAGAGAAAACAGATTCATCAAGACAATCGAATTTCTTGCCAACTGAATATTTTGGTAGCAGCAACCGAAATATTTAGTTGTCGCAACCATATGTGTTTCTGATACAATTGAAATGTTTGGTTTCAATCAAAATTCTGTTGCGTTAACCAAACTTCAGTCTCGGCAAACAAATATATCGGTGGCTCCATCAAAACCATTCGGTTGGCAAGGTTGTCACAATGAATATGTGTTCTCTGTGTACGGACTTGTTTTGCTGCTTTAATTTTTAATTTTAATTTTAAATAAAACATTCAATTACAAATTATATGTTAATACCTTAACCGAGCACTAGCAACGAAGGCTTTTGGCTCATTGTAGCGAAAACAGACCAGAGCCTCTGGTGGGAATCGAACCCATGACCCCCGCACTGATAAGCTAGCTTCATGACATTTTATTCCCCTTTAGTGTTTTAATTTCACTCGTTCCTCATTTAAGTTATTAAATTCCACTCATTTTTTCAATATCAGGTTTTTAGCCAAAGCAGTGTGGGCAGACCGTTAAAGAGGAAGACTTTCCCCTTCCGAAAAGTTTGCCAAATTATATGGCATTATAGAATTTGATTATACTGCAGAAAACATATAAAGTTCAGGTTTCCAGCCAACGAAGTTTGGGTAGGCCGTGTATTGGTAAAATTTTGTCCTTTTTGAACGCCCTTTTTCCAGCATTCATGGTGGAAATTTTAAAAACTACTTAATAAGTGAATGAGCTCATACTCCAAAGAGTAAATATAAATATAATATTAATTTTCAGCTTTCTAGACAAAGCGACTTGGGCAGGCCACTAAGGAGGAAATTTCCGAAGGGAATAGATATTTTTTGGCTGTTCGTTATTTTTTGGCTGTTCGTAAGCGAGAGGGTAATGACCACTCATTACTTTTGGGGTCATCGCGAACAAAAGTAATTAAGCGAGTAAATAAGCTGGTAAGTAGTTGATACATTGATTTTGCTGGGGAATTTATTGCCAATCGAATGGTTCGAATTTTTTGGTCGTGTCTTCCGAACTGTTATTGAGCCAACCGATATACTGTTATCACAGTCAAACTACTCATGTCTCAATTGGTTTTCAGTCATCACAACTGAAAAATTCGCTTACCACAACTAAACCATTCGATTGGCTACAAATTCGGTTGTCAGCACGAATCTGTTTTCTCTGTGTATCCAGCTGTGCTTAATTAAAAAAATGTCAACTGGCTTACGAGTTAGAGAGATATTTAAAAAACGTGTTCTGGCGGTATCCTGTGATATAATAACTCCTTTTCCTAATTGAGACTCCATACTAGGTTTGCTTTTATCAAGAATATTTACCAAATCGTAAATATATTTTTGAAGATTTTTTTAAAATATTTTTTTCGGTTTTAAAAAGTTAATTTTCTTAAATTTAATAAAATTTCATTATACATAGTTTTAACTTTAAAATCTTTTATAGCTAAAAAAAAATTTTAAAGGCAAAGAAAGCAGTTAATTATGGTTCCTATCGGTGAAATATAAGTTCCTTAATAAAATATTGTTATTTATTTGAAAAATCCTTAAGATCCGAAGAACACCTTTTGGCGGCCTGGGGTATTAAAGGCATATCTCCACTTTTTACATCATTTCATTTAAATTTGCCTCAAAATATTTTGTGACCTGACCATAAAATAAAAATCAGGCCTCTTTTCAGAATTTGAACTGTTTACTAGTACATGATTTAAATTATGCTTGATGTAAGGTATCATACAGTCAGCACAAATGACTTTAATTTTTTTCTGGTTTTTATTTAAATTTTTAATTTGCAACACTACTTGTTTTTTAATGTTTTTCTTTTTTTTTTAATTTTCTTTATTTCCCAAAAAAAAGTCGTATACTTTTTGATCATTTGGTTCTATGACTACAAATATTATACTTCAATATATATTTATACGAATTTTTTTTTGTCATTGTTTGGAGAGGCATAATATCACGTTTTATGAGCATTTTTAATATTACACGTACATCGACTAAACGACTAACTGCTGCTGTTGCTGCTACTGGTATATGTTTGTGTATGTGGATAAATGTTATGGCATATATCAGAGATGTTAAATATAGTGGTTTGATAATTTTTTGCTAAACTTTTATAGTTTCTTAAAACTGAACGGTTTGGTAGAACCAATCGAATTAAAATTGATTAAACGCAAAAAAGAAAAGGCTAAAAAGTACAAAAACTGATTGGGTTGAAGATATGGGAGGAAAAAACAACACTTTTACATTAAAAATCGTTTATGCGGGAAAAAAAGCTTAGGAAAAAATTTTTAAATCCTTAAGGGATTTATTTTTATTTCTATTAATTATATTATTACAAATTATATCCTAATATCCTTACCGGTCACTAGCAACGAAGACTATTGGCTCGTTGTAGAGTAAACACACTACAGCCTCTGGTGGGAATCGACTCCCGCACCTACCGGGCGCTCTTAAGGGACTTATATATATTAAAGATAGTTAAAAAAATCATTTTAGGATAAAAACTTTTCAATATAAAGATCAAATTGGAAACTCAGTAAATTCAGGCAAAAATCGTTAAAATTTAAAAATCGCCAAAATTGATTAAACATTTAATAAAAAAAATCAACAATGTGGAGAAAAGTCGCTGAAATCAAATTAAAAACTAAACATCACTTAATATAAAAAAACTACAAAATTATTGAATAAAACAAGAAATTTTGTAAAATTCCTTCAAAAATCTTTAGATTTTCATTGCGAACCAGTTACAGAAAATTATTATTTCAAATAAATTACCATCGACTTAGGAGAATTACAATTTTTCAAAAACAAATTCTTCCATCTCTGTCATACATGTCTGCGTGCTGAGATCAATAACATATGGCACCAAACCAAAGTAAACAGCAAAAAAAAAAATAATATGCGATGCCACCAAAAAATACAAAAAAATAAAAAAAAGAAATATGTGGCAAAAATATCGTGACATTAAGATTAAATTAGTTATAATGCAGTATGATTTTTAAATCATTGCAAAAAAGTTAATAAGAAATTTTGAGAAAGGCATAAAACCGTGATTAAGCTTGTAAAATCAATTTACCTAGAAATTGAAAAAAAAACACAACTAAACTAGCAATTCTTAATTCAATTGCGGCTGCAAAAAAAAAGGTTCATTTATTTTAAAGGAAGAATAACACAAGAAAGATCGGCTAAATTCGACTATGCCGAATCTTATATACCCTTCACCATGGTTGGGAAAATAGTGAAGTTTATATATGGACATATATGGAATGGACAGATTTATATACTGACATCTTTAAGTGGAAATTTACCATTTAGTTTAGTGATAAAACTTGGACTCTAAAAAGATTTATGGTTCCCGAAAATAGGTATTTAAAAAATGTATGTTTTGGTCATAACTACTTTTAGCAAATATGTTCTACTAAAGATTTTCGATCTTTGGATAAGACGTATCCATAGGTCATATTACATTTTAGTTTTTATAAAAATTTTGATGTTTTTAGCCCATTTATGGAGTATTTAATTACGGTCTTACCGTTCTTAAGATATAAATTAATCTATTTTGTGCCACGCCCAATTCAAGGATCCCGCCCGCATTTAGTCAGATGTTGTGTATTGATAACCAAGATGCTTGTACCTTATTTGGAAACTTTTCCTCTTTCCGTTCTCCAACTATACAGAAAAGCTGACCAACATCGTTAAGACAACTATGCTGGACGCATTTGTTTTGTTAAAAAAATAAATAAAAAAATAACAAAAAGTCTTAAGAAAATAAAAAAAAAATTGTTAAAAAAATTGAAAAAAAGTATTTGTGACAAAGCGCTTAGACCACAGAGCCATTGAAGGACATAAGCAAACGTCGTTAATAGAAGTAAATAAAGAGTTTTCGTTTAAAACAGATTTGTTTGGGTTTTATTTAAATGGCAAACCTTTGTATGGATTTGTTGTTTGTGGGTAAAAGGTGAGGAGGTGAAAGACAAAAAGTTCAACAAATAAAATAAAAACAACAACAATCACGATCATAATGTCAATCAGTGTTGTCTTTTTTTTTCAAAAATCTTTTTAGTTCTAAAAAAAGCTGTTTTCGACCAAAAAAATATTTTTTTACAAATCGTTAAAAGAAATCACTAGAACTGCATGTGTTTTATTTCTACAAATATGTTTGATTTAGCTGGCAAACTTGCATTTGGGATTTTTTTTCGCTTTTTTATTACAAAATATTTTTATTTTATTTAGCTTAATTTTAAAAATTTGAAGGAAAATAGTTTATAATTTTTTTTTATAAATTATTATAAGTTATGACCTAAAATAGTTGCACATTTTCTTAATATATGAGAATATGGTTTAAAAATCTGTTTACAAATTCTTTTAAATCGGAGCAAAAAATAGAAATAAAACCGTTTGTATTTTGTTTGTATCAGAGGGTTTTTATACAAATTTTGATGTTTTTAGCCTATTTATGGATTATTTAATTATTAATATAAATTTTTATTTAAATTAATTATTTAATGTTAAAAAAAAAAACAAACAAAAAAAAATGTACAAAAAAAAAGTTGAATTGTGTCTTGAGTAGGATTCGAACTCGCGTTCTTAGAGAAAAAAAGTATTTGTGACATAGCGTTTAGACGACTTGGCTATGAAGGCTATATGGAATCATCGTTTATAGAGTTAAATGAACAGTTTTCGTTCAATAGGGATTTGTTTGGTTTTTATTTAAATGAGAAATCTTTGTATGTGTTTGTTGTTTGTGCATAAAAGGTGAAGAGGTGAAAGAAAAGAAATTTATGTGTTTGTTATGCGTAATCTTCAACATACATATAAAAACAAAAGAATTTTACGGAAAAAATTAGAGGTAGTCCTGTTTTTTTTGCTAATATCTCAGCCATTTATCAACCGATCTGGCTGATTTTTAATACCAAGCAGAAATGGATCACATTTAACAGAAATATATAACAATCAAGTCCTCATCATGTCTGGGTTCTTCGGAAAACCCATTCCAACACACAGACAGACAGACGGACAGACTGACATCGTTAAATTAACTCCGCTCTTCATAAGAACCCAGAATATATATACTTTATAGGGTCTAAGATCAATATTGTAGAAATTACAAACGGAATGACAAACTTATATATACCGTTCCACCTGTGGTGAAGGGTATAAAAAATAAGTTGTTAAGAGCTATAGACATCGTGGTTTTGCATATCACGATTTCACGTTTCTCCTGAAAATGATCATCGGTGGAATTTCAATAAAATTATTTTTTTAGTTAATGGCCACACTGAGGTGAAAAATATATTTTAGGTGAAAACATTTTTGGGGCGAATATTGATAAAAAATATTGTTATTAAAATATTAAATAAATATTAGAATAAAATTTTAACCAAATTTATTGGTTTGTATAACGTTTGAACCGCTAGTCCCACTCAAAATTCGAGATTTAATATGCAATGAAGAAATTTTGTAAATTTTAATTTGTTTCTTTTAAAATTTCTAACTTTTTCTTAATTGCTTTTTTTTTATAGAGATGAATACCAAAACTTCAGGATTTCGATTCAGATGTAAACACTGCCTTAAAATTAAAATAAAAATAAACCCACATACATTTATTTTCATCATAATTAATTTTCGATAGTTTTTAGATAGTTCGAGTATCTTAAATAAATTTTCGCATGCCACCGGGTAAAGTAAAAAAAAAATAAATTAGTTTAACGATTAAATTTATAAAGCAAACTTATATTTTCTATACATATTTTAACTAAAGTAAAATTCAAATTCAAATTTATTTTTATGTTTATTAAAGTATTAAAAAAAAAATACTCCTATCATTTCCAACCAAAATAGCAAATATCCTTGACTTATCTTAATCTTATCCAATAACCTGCTCTCTTTCTTATACCAAACATGTTGTGAACAAGTGATTTTCTTAATTAAATTGTATGTCAAAAACTTTTCCAGTAAAATATAAAAAAAGAAAAAGAAAACTTTTTACCACCATTGTCCACCATAAAATACAACTATGACAAAACAAAGCAAAAAAAAAATCACAATCTATAAGCCTAAAGCTTAGAATAGCTTAAATCATTTGTCGACATCTGCGGAATATCAATGAAATATTGTCTTCATCATGAAAAAAATATACGGAAAAAGTTTTGTGTAATAAGTCAAACTAACACCATACATATAACAAAATTGCAAGCAAAGAAAAAAAAGAAAAAGAAAACACCATCATAGATTTTCAACTAATATATAATGACAGTTGACAATATCTTTAGATATATCATAAGGCAAAACTACTAAATAGAATGAAAGACCAAAAGACACTTGACCAATAGCAAATAAATATACATTTTTTTGTCGTTTGTATGCAAGACATAACACTCATTTCGTATACATTGACAGCCCAGGACTATGGGTGAAGGCAACATTATATACACAAAAATTTTAAACTTTTAGAAGTAAAGAAGTTGAGAAGTTTTTCTACTTAACTTTTATTTAAAAACTTTAATAATAAAATACAATGAAATACACAATTATTTATTTCACTTAATTTTTTAGTCCCATGTATGGTAGACGGAATTTTTGTTAATTTTTTTTGGGTGGGATAGTAGGAGGAAAAGCTTTTGACTTAACGTCTTACCCAAAACCTTTGCTCTAAAATTAAGAAATTTAGAACACATATTTCGGGAAATATGAATCCCCATTTTTACCGCGTTAGTGGCGGAAATGTATCTGCCTAAATGGTCCGCCCAAACAGCTTTTGCTAGTAATCTAAAATTTAAAATATGTGTTCATTGATATCTGGGCTTACTCACTGAAAGCATCCGCCTCAAAGCGCTGCACAAAACGCTTTGTCTAGAGAACTACAATTAAAAACGTATGTTTCTTGTAGATTTTTATATTAAAAAGAAGCAAACACTCATAAGATATTCCTACTAATTTAGAAAAGAAATATGAAAATTAATAGAAACATTTAAATTAAATTATTTATATGTTACCTGGATTTCTCAGGTATTTTAATTAATTTTTGGCAGGAACGTAGTAAAAATAGGGTAACACGAGGTTTAAAGTCTCCCCTTAATGACCTTATGAGCTGATTTCCCGCAGATGTCGCTTGTGGTAAAGTAAAAACTGTCCCGAACTTAATATTCCGAACTTAATATATATTTTATATGATATTGTCTAATTTTCTCCAGGAATGTAGAAAAAATGTGGGGCCAAAAAGAAAGTCTCCCTCGCTAAAATGCTTTGCCTAGAAACCTGATATTTAAAATATGTCTTACTTGGAACAATAGGGATAAAAATGGGAAAAAGTGCCACACTTAACGGCCTACCCAAACCGCTTCGACTAGAACCCTAAAACTTAAAGAACGAATGAAATTAAAACACTTCAATTGGGAATTGAGATGGTATAGAACGGGGAAAAAGTGGAATAAAAACACTAGACAAGGGGAAGAAAATGGAATGGGGAACGAGTAGAATTAAAACATTACAATACTCAAAAGAAATTGATTAGGGAATGAGTAGAATTTTAAAACTAGACAAGGGGAACGAAATGAAATGGAACCTAGAACGAGTGACATTGTAACATTAGATAAGGGGAACGAAATGAAATTGAACGGATATTGAACAAAATTGAAACACTAAACAAAAGTAACGAAATATATTGGAACGGTAATAAAATTAGAAACTAAACAAGAGGAACGAAGTGGAATGGAACGGAAAATGGTTGGAATACAGAGGGTTCGAAAGAGCAAAAGTAACTCCCTTAACAATCTGCCAATACCGCTTAGCCTTTTTCTGCTGCTTTGGCTAAAAATCGAAAATCACTTAAAAGGTACCTTTTTTAAACGTAGCTTCCTACCCAAACCGCTTTGGATACAAATATTAAAATTAAAATATGTATTCCCTGGATTCCTGAATATTTTAAATTTTTATCAAAAACGTGATAAAAGGTTCAAGAGCTCTCCTTAACGGCCTAGCCAAACTTATTGGATATTTATAAGAAACATAAAATGTTCTTTGTGGTATAAGCTTTCATATATTCATTTTTTATTTAATATATGTTCATTCTAGTATTTTCTAAAAGGTCCAGCGTAGTAATCCAGCGTAGAGTGCAGGAATTAGGAACTTTAAATTTTGATTTCATGTTTGCTCCGGTAGTTTTGGAAATTTTCACGGAAAAGGGCATAAAGAAAAAAAGTTTCTTCCTTAAGGTCCTGCATAACACTCCTAGGCTATAAATCTGAAATTTAAAATATGTGTTCCATCACTCAAAAAAAAAATTAACTAGAATTTAGAAAAATTAACTTATTTGAAGAAAAAACTTAAATGAAAATGGCGCCAAAGACACTTTGTACAAATATTTAATAAGAAACAAATTTTACTTATATTATAGACAAATTTTACTACTGAGAACTAAATTTGTATTAGAAAACAGTAAAATTTCATCGTCATCTAAAATTTTACTGTTAGTTAGGAAATGTTTTCTTGAGTTTAAAAAAAAAAATTTATTTTATTTAAGTTCATTAGATAATTTTTTTTTTACTAAAAACTAGGACTTAACTCTCTAAAAACAAGAAAATATTTTCTAACATCAAGCACTTCCTTTAAGTGAAAATAATCCTTAAATTTAATAAAAAAAAGTTTCTTATAAATATAAAAATGTTTCTATAGTAAAGGTAACATATTTTATTATATATTTTAAAGAACTTTACACTCATTGTGTAAGTATTTTCCCACTTTCGCAGGACTTCCGCTTTGTGAGGACAAGCTTTTAATAAATTATACTTAACTCATATATTTAAAATATAAATTAAATTTTATTAGCAAAAAATTAAAAAAAAAAACTACTGCAGGATATCCTGAAACGTAATAAATTATGACAAAGTCACATCCTTTTCCTAGTTAATTAACGGTTCTACTTCTTTAACTAATTAATTTAAGGAAATTGTTGAAAAAATAAAAAAAATATCACAGTTACATTTCTTGTTATTATTGAAAAATTTAAAAGTCATAAGTTTTTTTTATGGGATTTTTAGCTTAAACTTTAATAGAAATTTTTTACCTTTTGATAACAAAATTTTAAAATATATTTTAAGCTATTTAAAGTTCAATATTTAGAACTGTTAAGATTAGAAATGGGCACGCTCCACCACGATCACGAACCAAAAATCATGCACTATAATTTTTTTAAATGGTTACTTTAATTTGTTTCAACTTAAAATCAAATAAATTTTAATTATTACATAGGACTTAAAAACTGAATTTAGAAATGGTTTTCTAAAATTTAAATAATTTTACTACTTGCGAAAAAAAATAAACACACATTCAAGTACATTTTCATTTTAAGTTAGAAACATTTTTTGAACTAAATGGCAGTAAATTATGTTCTATTTTTTTTATAACTAAGCTTGGTTTTATCAAATTTAAGTATGAATTTTTATTTTCTTCAAAAATCAAGAAATATTACTTAAGAAAGGTATGAACTATTTAAGAGTATATATGCTATTTTGTTTTTACCCAAACATAGGAATATTTAATCATTTTAAGAAAATTTTTCTAAATTTTAAATAAAAATTTACTTAAATTGAGAAAAATTTTACAAATTTTGGATTAATTTTTTAGTTCATGTCTATTTTTTTTAAGTGTACAGGTTGGTTGAAAAGTTCCTGCGATCGAAATGAAAGAATACTGTTTTTGTTACGAAATATTTTTTTTATTGAATATAATCTCCTAGAAGCTCAATACACTTGTTCCAATAATCTTCTAATAATTTTATCTCATCCCTATAATGGTTTTCCGGAAGCTCTTCAAAATAACCCTCTACGGCTGCTATGGCCTCTTCATTCGACGAAAAATTCTTCCACGAAGGAATTGTTTGCGATTTCAGAAGAGATAGTAGTCACTGGGAGCAAAATCTGGTGAATACGGTGGATGTTCAAGCAATTCGTACTATAATTCTTTGAATTTAGCCATCGTCAAAACACTTTTGGGAGCAGGTGCATTGTCTTGATGAAAAATTATTTTTTTCTTCTTTAAACCAGGTATTTTCTTACGAATTTTTTCATCCAGCTGATCAGCAATAATATTCAGAGTTGATTGTTTTACCTTTCTGAAGATAATCAATCAACAAAATTCTTTTTGCATTCCAAAAAACTGATGCCATAACCTTCTTTGCTGATCGTTGTCACTTCACCTGCTTTGGAGCTGAACAACCAGCTTCAGTCCACTGTAAACGTTCTTGTTTCAATTTAGGATCATGGTGGTAGATCCAAGTCTCATTCATAGTTATAAAACGACGCAAGAAGTCGGTTTTATTCGGCTTAAAACGCTCCAAATTATGCTGAGAAATTTGATTTCGATCCAGTTTTTGTTGAATTGTTAATGTGTGCGGCATTAACTTTCGAAACAGTTTTTTCATACGTAATTCTTCATGTAAAATATGGAGTACTCGTTCGTCTGAGATGCCTATGGCATTAGCAATTTCACGCTTAGTCAAACTTGGATCTTCACCAACCATATTATGTACCTGCTCAATGATTTCTGCTGTGGTTGCAGTTTTTGGTCGTCCTTCGCGTGGATCGTCTTTAAGGCTGGTACGACCACGTTTAAATTTACCAGCCCAAATTCAACGGTGTGTTTTGAAGGTGAGGACTCCTTATACACTTCTAACAATTGTTCATAAATTTCCTTGGCTTTTAAGCCCTTCAAAACAAAGAATCTAATGACTGCACGATATTCAATTTTTTCCGTATTAAAAAAAATCAATGACACGTCAACTTCAAATGGTTTGTAAACAAAAAAAAAATTGACAGAATGACTTGCAACTTTGCATGTGTTCTCAGGACAATTATACCAACTTGAGAAAAAAAAAGTTTGCAGCTAGCAGTGCCATCTCTTGGTGAGCGCAGGAACTTTTCAACCAACCTCTACAGTATTAAAATTTTAATGAATTAAATTTTTTTTTTTTTATTTCTATTTTCAACTGTTTTTTAATTGTGGCCCATTGTGCCTAAGTAAAAAGTACAAACGTCAAAGTACACAACAATATAAACTAAACTAAAGTTATCAAAGAAAATTAATAGAAAAAGTATAAATAGTTTTTGTAACACAACGCTTTATTTATTAGAGAGAGTATTAGTGTAAATTTATATGTTTGTGTGTTTGCGTTTGTCTATGTTTGCTAAGTTGACAACACTCACACACAGATCTATATCCAAAAACTTTTGCGGTTTTTTTTATAAGATAAACTATACATAATGCTGGTTTGTGTGTGTGTGTGTGTGTGTGTGTGCCATGGAAAAGTAGGGTGTAATAAGGGTAAAACTGTAGTATAGTTTTTGGCATAAAACGTTTATTAGATAAAACGTTTATTAGTTTTCTTTAAAAACTTTGGCAGTTTTGTTGATTTTTCGTTTAATTTTTTCATACTTTTTGTTTTCTGATGCTGTTCATTTTTATGAAAGCAACAACAACAAAAAAAAAAAAAAATATAAAGAAAATAAAACAAGATGTTGTTAAAACTATAACAGCAGCAGTTATCATATTGACAATCTTGTCTGCTTACTAATTACTTATTGTTAGTATTATAAGTAGAATGAAAGATGAACAAAAAAATTAAAACAAGAATTTGCTAATAATTATAATTAAAAGAGTGTTAAAATAAGAAACTCTTTTAGATTGTTAAGAAAGCGGTATAGGGATAATTACAAAAAAGAAATATAATATTAAATATTTACTATTAGTGACAAAAAATTATAGGTAATAAATTATAAATATTTTAGAATAAAAACATATCAAATGATAAAAGTTATGAAATATTTTAACATTTTAACATTTTTTTATCTTAATCAAGCACATATGTTATAAACTTTAATATATGTATAATAAAATATTTAATTTATTATCAAATCAACTATGAAAACCTAATTTAGCAGTGAAGTAATCCAAAAAAAAATCAGAAATTTTAATATTTTCAAACATTTCATTTATAAAATAATAATTATATTAAATTTATATTCATAGCAAATAAACTAAATTAGTTTTTTTTTCTATACACAAATATTATAAAATTAAATTTACATTTAAATTTTTATTAAACAACACAAAAATGCAATCAAATTGCTACCAAATAACAACAACAACAACAACGAAAAAAAACATAATAAAATGCGCTGTGTTGCCATGTAATACTATCATTTACTTTTTAGTTATTTATATGGCAACATTTAACACGACACTTACACAGACCCATTTGTATACAATATGTATGCATGCATGAGCCTGCATACATTGCACAAATGTTAAAATCAACTACGTGTATGTTGCCTTTTTAATGTCATCAAAATAATTGAATTTAATAAATTGCCTCATTATGCTGAATTTAGCAAAACCAAAATGAACAAACAAAAAAAAAAAATATATTTACATTCATATATGTTCAAATTAAAAATTATATGAGAGTAGACAAAAACTCATAACAAACAATAGCAGCAGCAGCACCAGCAGCATTAAGTAGTAGCCACACTACAAATGAATACAAATATTTGCACCCTTGCTAGTTGGTATGCAACAAAAGTTCGTCTTTTTTTTGTACTGTGTCCACTACACACAAAAAATGATTATTATTATTATTATTATACTCAACCGACAAAATTGTGGAAGAATGGTAATTTTTCAAGCTTCAGATTTTATGTTTTGTGAAGGCGTTATGTTCAAGTACATGTTACAGTCATTTATTCATACTGACACTTGTGTAAAAATCACACACATGCTTTAAAGTACTTTTACGTTGTCAGCATTAAAATATTCACATCATAGTATTAGTTGTTGTAGACAGAATTTATAAAATGTTGAAAAAAGAACTATAGGTCGCATATCAAATTCCGTTTCAACTCCGATTTATTGCAGTTTAATCCTTTTTCTTTACTTCATATATAAATATATCAGAAAAAATATTCAATAAGTCTTCAATCACTTTTATACGCTCTGGCGTAAATTATTACTAATAATAAAGTTAGTTTAGAGCAACGGTTCCCAAACTGAGGGTCGCGACCTCCTAAGGGCCCATAGCTATATCCAAAGGGCGTGCGGGAAGAGTTCGGAAAAAATTATTTACAAATAAGAAGGCAATAACAAATAATCTTTCATATCAGTTGCTATAATTGTATTTAAAAAATCAAAAAACAAAAAATTGATAAAAAGTTGTTAAGACTCTTTAGACTACGGCATTTTTTTTTTGTTTAACTCAATACACAATATTTTTTTTATTTATGCTATACACTCACCAAAAAAAGTCTGTAATGGCAACTGAAAATTTTGCTGTTATTACGGGAAATTCTGCTAATTTGAGCCCAGCGGTATTTTTTGCTAATCTTAGTAACACATGTCTGCTGACGTGTAGTACAATGAAATTAGTAGAAAAATTAGTAGCCGCTACTAAATTGTAATAGACTTTTTGTAAAGTGAAATTTAAAATCTGTTTGCTAAAATCAGCAAAAAAAATTACTAAATATTATTAATATTAGTAAAAGCTTTGAATTTATTTTTCTTATCGAGCATCAATAATTTTTAATTTATTTTTTAAAAAACGAATTAGTCATTTTGTTTTAATTTGGTAATTTCTGTTTTGAAAAATATTTTGGTAAATTTTTTTTTACTTTTAAGGTTAAATTTTAGTTGTTTTTAGGGCGGATTTTTAGAACTAAAAAACCTTTTTAGTGCTATTTGAAGTGGATGTCCTCTTTTTAGACATCAGTCGGTATCTTCACTTCCGATCCCTCTTTTAATATATGTAACATTTTAAGGAAATTTAAGTTTGTAGGTGAAAGTTTTAATTAGAAATAACTTTTCCTTCAATATCCACTTTTTTAAAATTAGTAATATTTATTTGCTAATTTTAGCAAATCGGTTTTCAAAAATTTGTAAAATGATTTCTGAAATAAGCAACAAAAATTTGTAAATATTCTGTAAAAATTCTGTAATTTGTAAAATGTAAATAGCAAAAAGATTTGCTAAATAATAATTTTTTACTAAAAATCAGTACAAAAATAGTGGAGTGGGATTGAAAACCGTTTACAAATTTTTCTACTAACTTTTTTTTTCTGAGTGTAGGACACTTTCTATGATGCTAAAAAAAAATCATCAGAATATGCTTAAGAATCAATTTTTTCTATTAAAAAATCATAGAAGAAGCTTTTTTTTATATAAAACACCTCATAGTCCTAGAGTTTTTAAGTTTTTCTAGGGTAATTTAATTGAAAGATTCTTCCAAAAATTTATGTGGTAAGTCTTTTAAATTCTGAAAATTCTACAGTTCCTTCGGTCGTATTTTTACTATAGGGTCCTCCAAATAACTTTTTTTTTTTTTGAAAATGCAAAAAAAAACTACTGAATATTTTCTAAAATTTCTTTTTTTATATGAAAGTACAATCCTTCCGGTTAATAATGGAAAATAATTTCATTCAAATGGCTGCCTCGGCTGGCCATGCAGTAGCCTACACGATCTGTCCAATTTTTAAGCACATTATCGATTGTGTGCAGCTGTATTTCACCAATGGCTTCACGAATATTGTCCTTTAAAGCGTCAATTGTCTCTGGCTTGTCGGGGTAACACTTATCTTTGACGGCACCCCACAAATAATAGTCCCAATGGTGTCAAATCGCAGCTGCGAGGTGGCCAAACGACATCAGCTCTGCGGCTGATAATGCGATCTTCAAAAACAGGGCGCAAAACATCGAGTGTAGCTTCGGCTGTGTGGCACGTAGCGCCGTCCTGTTGAAACCAAATGTTGCCAATATCCTCCTCTTCAATTTTTGTGAAACAAAATTCGTTCAACATGGCCCGATAACGATCAACATTGACTGTATCGGCCACTCCTTGCTCATTTTCGAAGAAAAATGGCCCAATTATGCCTCTGGACCAAGATCCGCCCCAAACAGTGATTCGTTTTGGGTGCATCGACTTTTCAATGTATGCGTGCGGGTTTTCTGTGCCCCAAATGCGACAATTTTGCTTGTTTACATACCCGCCAAGATCAGAATGAGCTTTATCTGAAAAGATGACATTGAAAAGATGACATTCTGCAACATTACCATGATTTTCAAAGTAATGTCGCAATATTTCCCAGCGTTGTTCAAGCGTATACACCACTATATTCGTTCAGAGGAAGGATAAAGACATGAGCTAAGTGTTACCATTCACGAAATAAGCACTAGTTGAAAAAAAAGAATGTTAGATGGCGGACCCTACAATAATATTTTTTCTGGAAATCTTCGGATTAAAAGGTATTTATTTAAATATAAAAGAATTTTAAAATTTTGGGGGTCCATCAGCCAGTGAATATGCCTCAAGGTGTTCGTGAAGTGAAAGTTAGTGGGAACCACTGGTTTAGAGTATCAATAATATCTCTATAATAATATACAAAAAAATATTGGTAGAGAGAGGGTTAATAGTTTTGTTATAGAAAATTTTCAGTGCCAAATATATAGTAAACCCGTTATCGCGTTGTAGTGTAATAATTAGCGCGTTAGACTGTTACGCAGAATGTTGCGGGTTCGATCCCCAGCGACAGTAACATCAATTATTTCTCATACATATCGCAAAGTCCTTCTTCGGTGTTCCCATAGATGAGGCCAAGTCATCGAAGTAAAATAACATAACAGAGATATGAAGTAAAAAGCTTCAACAATTCCACCAACTCTTCATTAGATGGCGGGCAATAACTGTTCTAAGAATTATCGCGCAATTACGGTGTTGCCATATTTGAAGCCAATTATCTTTCACCAGCTTTCATCTTTTCTCTAACCCCTTTCCAAAGAAAATAGTAGGAAGAATTTTCTGAGTGTTGCTCATCTTTTCAAAAAAAGGCATATTTGAAATTAAAAATAAAAAATCTTAAAAAATATAAGTCTTCAAATTATTTTACATTTATTTTAATTAATTTAATTTTAATCATACAATTTTTCTATTTTTTTAGCATAGAATCCTCAAAAATTAAGAAAATCTTTCACTTGTCACAAAACTATGTGCTACAGGCCGTATGAGTTATTTAATTTGGTATTAAATTAATATCACTCATACGACTAGTAGCACACATTCATGTACTCGTTAAGAGAAAAGTACACAATTTGGTTCATCAAAATTCTTCAAACTGTAATATAGCATATTTTTTATTTTGCAGCCTAGAGCCCATCCTCGAGCAAAGGAAATCTAGAAATATATGAGGCTTTTCATACGAAATGTTCAGCTTGAAAAAATATATCGTAGGGCGGTTAAACTTAACGTTATTATTGGCGTTGTTGATGTCAAAAATCATGCCTGCATAAAAAAACCATTTTGTTTAATTTTTAAATTTACAAATAAATACAACTGTCCCGTGAAAGACCTCCTCGGTACACTACAAGGGGAAGGAACATCACAGTAGGAAGTTTTCTCAACCATGCTGTAGCTGCTAGTAATATATACCGAGGGGAACATCACAGTAGGAAGTTCTGCATATCATACTGTAGCTCCTAGTAGTATATACCTATTTTAAATAAATTAGGAAAAATGGGTGATTTAAATATCACTAATCCAAAGTTAGAATTTCTCATTAAGTAATCTAACGTTTAAAGGGTAAAAGGTAAAACTATAAAATTACTTGCTTGGGAATATGTCTGAAATTTATTAAATTAAATTTATTTTTTTGTACGCAGAGCTAAAGTACTCCAGAAAATACAAATTCTTTTATCCATATTGCTTATGATTTGGATCCAGACCTCACACTAATTGTATATTATGAAAATATAGATCAAAAAGGCATCACGAAAATTAGACTAAAACCTGAATGACGTTTTAAATATATTGCAAAGACTGAAGGTAACAGACTTCAGCTTAAATCGATTGATATAACTTTATAAAATATATTGATGTGTTAATACAAAGCCCTCTACAATTTAAAGATTAAAAAAATATTAATGAAGGTTGCCTTTCTTGTTTACCACGAAATTGTTGTCTTAAATAACTTTCATTTGATACACCAGTTTTCTATATTGCTTTAAAACATACATATATGAAAATATTTCAAAAAAAAACATAAGAAAAAAATTTATTTTTAACCTTAAACTTTTAGTAGTGTAATCTTCAAGTTTCCAGCCAAAAGTATTTGCTCAGCTCTGGAGCACTTTTCATAGTTTTTAGCCTCATTTTTACCAAACTTTAATTAAATATTTTAAAAGGTATCTATTAAGTGAATAAGTCAATTTTATAGACAAAGATTTTTGGGCTAGACATTAATGATAACATTTTGCTTGATTTCGCCTATACCCGAACATTTTTTTAAAAATCCCTTCTCAGTTTATGCTGTAGAGGGATTCTACATGCCAAATTTAATGTTCCGAGCTCCAGCTCTTGGGCTTATTTCAAGTGAAATGAATTTTTTTACTACCCGTTTTACCGCACGCCATAGAAATTTCTTAAATTACCGTCTTGATGGATGCCCATGCAGGAGCCCATGCATTGGGTGTCACATTTTTACCATATTCCTGACAAAATGTCCAAAAAGAATCAGGAAAAAAGCTTATTCTCCAAGGAAAGCCTATTCTTACTACTCTTCTGTTGAAAATTTTAAAAATTCCTTATTAGTGTAAAATTTTTAATTTTAAGTTTTTTGTAAAAGCGATTAAAGCCGTTTAAATGCTAAAATATTTTCCATTTGATATCAAAATAGAAAAAAATTTCTTGTACAAGTTTTAATTAAATTTTTTAGTTACTAACTTAAGTATATGAAAAATTTATTAAATTGTATAAAACATTTTCATAATTTTTATGAAATTGGTGTTAATAAAACTTTTTCATTAAGTGTATGAAATTTTTAATAAAATAATTGGAATATTTCCAAAAAATTTCATAAAAAGTTTAAATGGACGAGTTTCAGCGAAAATTCATTGATTAAATGCACACATTAATTAATATCATGCAAAATATTTCTCTCAGACCAGGATATAATCTTCAAACGGAAAGTGGAAAAAATTATTCGCAATTTTTCAGTACGCATACGTACTGAGACCAATTTTTATCTTCTTTGGCGATTTTACGCAGAAGAAAAATGTGCATCCAGACAATAATGTAAAAAAGTTGTCCCTTCAACAACATACAATAATTTATATTTTTTAACGTTTTTACACATTTTTTCAAAATGATTTATTGACATTTACCGATTTTTTACAGTTTCATTTATTTATTTTTAATCGTTTAAAATTTAATAAAAATGTACCCACAAAGCGCAAATTTTTATTTTATTTGTTTCTGTTACAGTTATTACAAATTTAAAATTTGTTAGCTGTCTGTTAAAAAAAAAAAAAAATATTCAAAAAATTTCAATTTTGCTTTTTATTTAAATTTTTTGTTTATATTCAGGTGAAAATGTTCATAAAGGGTGTCCCAAGAAGAACGCAATTTTTAAATCTGGCAACATTCGAAGTGTCATTGTTTGACATTTGAACAATTGTTATTGTTTGCTAGTAGAAGGTACGAGGTTAGTAAAAATGGAGCGCTACACGAATGAACAACGCATTCTCATTGTGAAATTGTTTTACCAAAATGGTGAAAGTTTTGCGGCTACAGTTCGCAAATTTCGATCAATTTGGGGTCACAATAATGCTCCAAAAGAGTCAACTGTAAAGAGATTAATGGATAAATTTGCCGAAACTGGGTCTGTTAGTGATGTAAAGACAACAACGCGCCATCGACCAGGTCGATCGACCGAAAATGTCGCAGCTGTACGTGATGATGTTGCTCAAACTCCATCCACCTCAATTCGACACCGAGCTCAGCAAATTGGTGTCTCCAAATCCACTTTGCAGCGAATTTTGACGAAAGATTTGCATCTTCATGCATACAAAGTTCAATTGACTCAGGAACTGAAGCCAGCTGACCATGGACAGCGAAGGGAGTTCGTTAATTGGGTATTGGAGAGACAACATGAAAATGCTGATTTTGCCGATAAAATCATCTTCAGTGACAAGGCCCATTTTCATCTTGATGGCTTCGTCAATAGGCAGAATTGTCGCATTTGGGGTGAGGAAAATCCTCGAGTGATTCACGAGAAGCAAATGCATCCTCAACGTGGTGTTCGGTATCGTGAAATGATAACCAGTCTTTTCTTGCCTAGAATTGAAGAAATGAATGTGGAGGGCATGTGGTTCCAACAAGACGGCGCCACATGTCATACAGCCAGAGAAACAATTCAATTGCTGCATCAGTCATTTCCCGGTCGTGTTATTTCGCATTTTTGAGATCAGAATTGGCCGCCTAGATCGTGCGATTTAACACCTTTAGATTTTTTTCTTTGGGGTTTTTTGAAGTCGATGGTGTCCCAAGAAGAACGCAATTTTTAAATTTTAAATAAAACACAGATATTTAAAAAAAAATCGTGAAACTTTATTGTATCGTAAAGTAGACAGAATGAGGTTATGTATGGAACAATATATCGTGCAGATGGCCGCCGCGGCTTTGCTGGCATGCACGCGATCTTTTAATGAAATTTTCAATGTGACCGTTTTGCATGAATGCTGCGGTATTTCATTAATGCAGCGTCCAATTTCCTCTTTTAAGGCTTGAGTCGTCGTCGGCTTATTCGCCTAAACCATCAACTTCAAAAAACCCCAAAGAAAAAAATCTAATGGTGTTAAATCGCACGATCTAGGCGGCCAATTCTGATCTCCAAAATGCGAAATAACACGACCGGGAAATGACTGATGCAGCAATTGAATTGTTTCCCTGGCTGTATGACATGTGACGCCGTCTTGTTGGAACCACATGCCCTCCACATTCATTTCTTCAATTCTAGGCAAGAAAAAACTGGTTATCATTTCACGATACCGAACACCACGTTGAGGATGCATTTGCTTCTCGTGAATCACTCGAGGATTTTCCTCACCCCAAATGCGACAATTCTGCCTATTGACGAAGCCATCAAGATGAAAATGGGCCTCGTCACTGAAGATGATTTTATCGGCAAAATCAGCATTTTCATGTTGTCTCTCCAATACCCAATTAACGAACTCCCTTCGCTGTCCATGGTCAGCTGGCTTCAGTTCCTGATTCAATTGAACTTTGTATGCATGAAGATGCAAATCTTTCGTCAAAATTCGCTGCAAAGTGGATTTGGAGACACCAATTTGCTGAGCTCGGTGTCGAATTGAGGTGGATGGAGTTTGAGCGACATCATCACGTACAGCTGCGACATTTTCGGTCGATCGACCTTGTCGATATCGCGTTGTTGTCTTTACATCACTAACAGACCCAGTTTCGGCAAATTTATCCATTAATCTCTTTACAGTTGACTCTTTTGGAGCATTATTGTGACCCCAAATTGATCGCAATTTGCGAACTGTAGCCGAAAAACTTTCACCATTTTGGTAAAACAATTTCACAATGAGAATGCGTTGTTCATTCGTGTAGCGCTCCATTTTTACTAACCTCGTACCTTCTACTAGCAAACAATAACAATTGTTCAAATGTCAAACAATGACACTTCGAATGTTGCCAGATTTAAAAATTGCGTTCTTCTTGGGACACCCTTTATATATCGGAAATACAATACAATTACGTTTCTGCCTTTATGTTCACTTTAGAATGCAAACTGTATCTTAATTCGGTAGAACAAAGGTTTAAATTTCCCTCATATATCGCAATATCTGATACAAATTTAAATATATTACCCCATATATGGAATAATATATGTACTCATATATGAACATATATGGCGTATATGAACCAATATATGGACCAACATATGCAATATATTGCCATATATGGATTCATATATTACCATATATGAAGTTCATCTTTAAATGTATTGGCACATATATGCTTCCATACATGACATATATGTTCATATATGCTCATATATGAAAACATATACGATAATATATAAAGCCATATATGATGATATATGAACATATATGAACATTTTCACCTGGGTTTACAAAATTATTTCAATTCAAATTACTAGAACTTCACAATAAACATACAGACAAAATGTGTGAGTATACATTTTGTAGATTAAAAAACTAAACAAAAATACATAAATAAAAAAATAATCAGTTATTTTTATGGAATTGGTAGGCAAAATTTTAACTTTTAAATTGATCAATTTTTCGGAATCACCAAACAAAAAAAATTATTGTTTTTATTCTTTTTGTGAGTTTCTAAATAATAAATTTATTGTTTTAATTACAAAACAAGCATTTTTAGGATTTTTAATTTTCAACATCGTAGTAGAAAATAGTAGGAGTACAGTTTTGTAATATAATTTAGGTAAATGTCAAGGTCACTTGAAAAAATATCACTAATCTGATAAAGTTAGATAAAATCTATTGTTAATTCAGTATTTTAACAAAAATAAATTTTTAATCCAGTTAATAACTATTCTATACAATTCGCTTGCATAATATATTTCACGTGTAGAAGTTTCATATCAATTTTAATTTTAATAAAGTTTCACTTCAATTACAGTTAGTCTCAAAACAGTCTCCCTCTAGTTTACCCAATCAATCTGCAGTGCAAACTCTGTGAGCTCCTACATGTCTGTCAGTCTATTCCAAAAAAAAAAAAAATAAAAAGTGTTGCATTCATGTCTTTTCATTTCATATGAATATGTAGATTTTGTTGTTCCATCGTTAAGTCTGTGTTATAAATTTTCACGCATTTAATGTTTTTTTTTGTCTGCTTTTTAACGTGGTTTTAATTTTGTATACATGTTACCATGATTTTGTATAGTGTTTCTTTTTTCCCATTTTAATCTTTCGGATTGTTAAAATATATTGATGGCATAATATAATAAGGTCCTAAATTAATTTATTACTTAACAGGAGATGGAGAAAAAATAATAAAATTAAAAAAGTTATGGATATAAAAATTGAAATAAATTAAAGCTGGCAACGATAAACTAAAATAATGCATTCAAAGAAATTTTTTATTCAAAGGTTTTAGATTCCATTATGGTTTCTTCTGTAAAGTAAAAAAAAAAAAAAAGATATAGGGCTTTTTTGCATTAAGCCATCTATATAAAAACAACAAAATACACCGACAACATGAGTAAATAGTTTATGGATTTGATGTATTTTGTAATGTTTTAGCTTCATTTATTGTATTTTGTAACTGTTTATCCTTCAAACTATGTTGTCTACTTGCGCATAATAAAAGTGCAAATTAAATTTGTTTATATTAACAGAGCACCTCATTCACATGAGCTAAAAACTGTAAATTTTTAATGATAATTTGGTTTGCAATAATTATATGCATTTAAATACTACTGTTTTAATTTAAACAAAAAGTTGCAATTTATTTATCTTTTTGTTTATTATGTTTTTTTTTTTTAATTTTTTGCTGAATAAGTTAAACTAAAACTATTTATCATTGTTACCCAAAACACTCTACAAATTAGTGTTTTGTGGTTTTTGTTAACAACAAAATATGGGCAGTTGAATATGGTCAGTTATGACCAGTATATAAAATTAACATGTGTGGGAATTGGTGTTGAATTCATCAGAGGAAACAATTTGTTATAATTTAAAATATTTGTCAGGCAGACATTAATGGAATTATTTTTAAATTTTCTTGTTTAAAGTGAGCATTTTTTTTTTTTGCAAAATTTTTTCACTGCTAATGCAAAATATTTCAATAATTTATACCTTAATTCCTGTTAAAAGAAATATTTAATTTGCTGAATTGTTTTTTTTTTGTAGTATTTTTCTAAAAAAAAAAATAAATCTTGTTTTTACAAGCAAGAAAAAAAATAATACTCTTTCCTTAATTTTAACACATAAACAATATTTTTTTGTTGTTGTTAAAAAGTATAAGAAAACCGGAAAATGTGTAATAAAAAATAAAACACAAAAACAGTGTGTAGTAATTGAGAAAAACATTGCCGCCCACAATGTCTAGGAAAACACTACACCAAAGACGCCTTTTAGCCGGTCGTTTGGTCGGTCGGTCTAGTACAGAGATGATATGAAAGTCTGTCTACTATGAAAGTCTCTGTTTGTGTGTGCAGTTGTATATTTCAAGTGTAAGTAACTTGAAAAGAGCATCATGCATAAAATAGTGTACTTCCGTTTTAATGTCATGCTTACAATATTTTTTTTTAACATTTTCCACTTTTTTATTTTTCTACATATATTTTTTTTTTTGGTGTCATTTGTTGTGCTGAAGTAGGGATATTTTTTAGACAAGTATAGCTTCTTGTTTTTTAATAAAAGCAAAGTACAAGTGAACACAACAGCAAACAAAAACTAGTAAAAATTTTGAAAGCGGACATGCCGGCTATATAATGCCCTACATTAAAAATAATTATGCACTCACCAAAAAAAGTCTGTAATGGCAACTTAAAATTTTGCTGTTATTACGGGAAATTCTGCTAATTTGAGCCCAGCGGTATTTTTTGCTAATCTTAGCAACACATGTCTGCTGACGTGTAGTACAATGAAATTAGTAGAAAAATTAGTAGCCGCTACTAAATTTTAGTAGACTTTTTGTAAAGTGGAATTTAAAATCTGTTTGCTAAAATCAGCAATAAAAATTACTAAATATTATTCATATTAGTAAAAAGCTTTGAATTTATTTTTTATATCGAGCATCAAAAGTTTTAATTATATTTTTTAAAAAAACGAATTTATCATTTTGTTTTAATTTGGTAATTTCTGTTTGAAAAATATTTTGGTCATTTTTTTTTTACTTTTAAGGTTAAATTTTAATTGTTTTTAGGGCGGATTTTTAGAACTAAAAAAACCTTTTTAGTGCTATTTTAAGTGGATGTCCTCTTTTTAGACATGAGTCGGTATCTTCACTTCCAATCCCTTTTTTAATATATGAAATATTTTAGAGAAATTTAAGTTTGTAGGTGTAAGTTTTAATTAGAAATAACATTTTCTTCAATAACCACTTTTTTAAAATTAGTAATATTTTTTGCTAATTTTAGCAAATCGGTTTTCAAAAATTTGTAAAATGATTTCTGAAATTAGCAACAAAAATTTGTTAATATTCTGTAAAAATTCTGTAATTTGTTAAATGTAAATAGCAAAAAGATTTGCTAAATAATAATTTTTTACTAAAAATCAGTACAAAAATAGTAGAGTGGGATTGAAAACCGTTTACAAATTTTTCTACTAACTTTTTTTTCTGAGTGTGGATACCGGCAAATGCCTATTTTAATAAATAGAAATTACCTTAAAAGGTCCATTAAAAAAAAATACCGGTAAGGTGGGTTTATATGTTGATGGATTTAAAATTGATTGGAAATTAGAAAAATATAATTGTTTTTAGTACATTTTCTTTCCTAATACAATATTTTTGCTTTCATAATGGATTATAGGTTATTTCAAATAAAATCACATCTTTACAAATAAATATTAATAATTTTGATCGAATTGCAACCGAATCTTTTCTGTGGGTGTATAAAAACATTTTAGTATATCTAATACAATATTTCTGCTTTCTTAATGCATTAAAGGTTATCTTAAATAAAATAACATTCTTACAAATAAATATTAATGGGCTTGATCGAATTACAACCAATCTTTTCTGTGGGTGTATAAAAACATTTTAGTATATCTAATACAATATTTTTGCTTTCTTAATGCATTAAAGGTTATCTTAAATAAAATAACATTCTTACAAATAAATATTAATGGGCTTGATCAAATTGTAACCAACCTTTTCTGTGGGTGTATAAAAACATTTTAGTATATCTTTATCGATTCATTCAAAATTGAAGTCTTCATGCAAAAAATTAATCCCTATGAACATATATGATCGTATATGGTTTTGTATATGATCATATATGGGCATACATGATCATATAGGACCATACATAGCTTTATATATGACCATACATGATCTTATATATTTCTATATATAAAGGGTGGTTAAATTTTAAGGGCCGATGTTAATTTTGAATAAAACACAAATTATTTGGGAAATGATTATCATTTTTTTTATTATGATAATATGGTATGGTTCAATTATGTATGGAACAAAACATCGGCCAAATGGACGCAGCGACCTCGGCGGCACACCTCCATCCGATGGTCCAAATTTTCAATGATGCTGAGGCATAATCTCATCCTTTAGCCCTTGAATTGCAGCTGGCTTATCGACGTTCACCTTTTCTTTCAAATAACCTCAAAGAAAGAAGTCCAACGGTGTCAAATCACATGATCTAGGCGGCCAATTGACATCGCCACGACGTAAGAATACACGGCCATTGAATTTGTCGCGCAAAAGAGCCTCCTGTTGAAACCACATATCGTCCAGGGTCATATTCTCAATTCCTGGCCGCAATAAGTTCGTTATCATCTCGCGATAGCGAACATCATTCACAGTTAATGTCTGGCCGACCTCATGACACACTATCGCGAACTACAGCAATATGTTCCGCAGAACGAACTTGGCGAGCATGCACAGGTGTTTTCACAGACCCGGTTTGCTGAAATTTGTCCATAATTCTCCCGATTTTGGTCACATTTGGTCGATTATACTGACCAAAAAATCACGAAGTGCACGAAATTCATTTTGATTTGAACGCCCATTTTCATAATAAGCCTGAATAACTTCAACGCGTTACTCGATTGTGTATCTTTGCATGGTTCAAATTGAGTTAGTCTGAAATTTAGAAATGTCAAATAAAATGCAGAAAAAATCTTGACGTTTAGGTGTGGTTCACATTCAACATCGTCCCTTAAAATTTAACCACCCTTTATATTTGGATGAGAAGTTTCAGGGTATATGGTAATATATGATCATACATGAACATATATGAATTATATATGAGCATGTATGAAAATATACGGCCTTATTCTGTCAAATTTCGGGTCCAAAGTTGTATTGAAAGATTTAAGATCATGTATAGTCTTATATTGAGCCATGCATGGTCCTTTATGACCCAACGCATTATCATGCCTCTTCATATATACTCGTATTACGATTTTTATAAGGGTTGAAATATTTTATAAACCTTTGATTAAATAAATATAAAAATTGGTTAATATCTCCAATGTGCAAGGCCCAAATATCTAGTTGGATGAAATTTGAAAGGTGTGATGGAAATTAAATGATTGATTTTTTGATTTTTTCAGTCATATATTTTAAGTACAGTACTAATTTCATATATTTCTTTAAAAAAATACAGTTTTCTAAAGTATTAAAACCCTCATTGTATAGTTTTTTTTTTTAATAAATTACTCAGAATTAAAACATTGCATTGTTTTTTTTTCCAAAAATTTTGTTGGTCATTTTATCCATATATTTATTATTCTTTTCGTGGTATTTTTAAGAATTTTTTTTTTGTTTCTTTATATGCTCTCTATGCATGTCCAGTGCATGTCCAAACCAATCCTCTTCATATAACAGCACAATGTTATATTGTATTTATGTTTTGCGCGACCCTTTTTTATTATTGTGCTTGTAAAGTGCTTCATTTTCTTCAACTTTCCTCTGGAATTTTGGTTCTAGTGTTGTATTTTTTTTTGCGTTTTTTATGATTTCAATGCAGAGATTCAATTTAAATTGTTTTTTGTTTTGTGTTGGTTTACACAGTACAACTCTTTAGAGGATAAGTTGATGTTTACTTTTTTTTTTTGTTTGTTGTTTTTTTATTTATTCGTTTTTGTATTCTTTCTTTTTAGAATAGCCAGTAGCTTTTAACATTTGGTTGTTATTTTTTTTCGAAAAAGTTAAAAGTTTAACAATTTTATGTTGTACATTTCTTTTTCCAGTGAAAAATATCAGTATAGTGGCTGGATTTTTTTTTCACTCTTCGAAAATCTGCATAGTTTTGCGTGACAAATAATATTTGGTGTATGTAGTGGTAATACATCTATAGAAACCACTATATATAGGGTTAAATTGTATACACATACGACAAATACACACACACATACACAAACACATACGTAAATAGCCATTCGCACAAACAGAGATTTTAGTAACAAAAGCTGTTTGCTGTTAGCTTATTTGTTTTTTTTTTTTTTTGGACGTATTGTTTTGATAATACATTTGTATTTAGAATCGACTATGGAAACATCACACAACTACAAATACAAAAATATGTATACATTCATCCAAATACAACATTCTACATTTGCATGCACAAATACCAACAAATACAATATAAAAATATACACTATTTATGTATCACTGTGGGCCAGATAATTAAATTTTTGTTAGAAAAATTTGTTATAAGTTCGCATTTAAATTTTTAAAGAACAAAAAATTAAAGGATGGAATTTTCTTCTATTTATATTTAATAAGGCAATATTTCCAAGCTACGATTGAGCTGAAATTTTCACTGTAACAATTCCTAAAGGGTAAAGTATCCCTCTTGACGGCCTGACTTTTTTGGCCAGAACACTGAAATTTAAAACATGCTTACGTTGAAGTATACGATAATGCGATAAGGTATTTTTTGGAATTTTCTAGAACAACGTGGGAAATGCGAAAAAGGGTAAATTGTCCCCTGAAGTGTTTGTCCAAGCCGCTTTGGCTAGAAACCCAAAATATAGAATATGGATTATCGTATAATTCACTGATAAGCTACTTTCTGGAATTTTGTACAAAACATTCTCTTATGGACTTTCCAGCCTGTTTTGTCTAGAAATCTGAAATTTAAAATATTTGTTTCCTGAAGTGTGAGCTAATTCACTGACAAGGTACTATTTGGAATTTTCGCCAGGAAAGTACACTAAAAATAGTTTGTAAGTTAAAATAACAGAAAATTTAAAAACTGGTCTTCTTAAGTTTCATTTAAATTTAATGCCTTTTGTTATTTATTTTTAAATGTTGATTAATCAACTGACACATCCGTAAGAAACAAATGATATAATCAGTTAAAATAAATGTCAAAATTTTACCTACCAATTCCTTAAAAAATAAATGTTGAAATTGTTTCCCTTTTTGTATTTTTTTTTGTTAATACAAAATGTATGTATGCATAGCTATAGACACTTTTTGTGTGAATGTGTTTTTGTATGTATGTGTGTTTATGAAGTTCTTGCAATTTGAATTGAAAAATTGTGTATATATACAACCAATTTAAATAAAAAATTAATTTAAATTTTTTGAATATTTTTTTTTTTTTTTGAAACCGACAGCAAACAAAATTTTAATTTATACGGACATAAATAAACCACAAATTTCAGGTTTTTGCTTAAATTTTTATTAAATTTCAAAGAAATGACAAAAATAAATGAAACTGAAAAAAATCGATAAATGATAGTAAATTATTTCGAATAAATGTATAAAAAAGTTAATATAGATATTTCTTCGAAAAATAAATGTATGTTCTTTTGTTTTTAAATCGAACGGAAAACTTTTTTATTAAACTACAAATAGTACATAATATTCTGAGTGTAGTAAAAACACAAAACACGAAACCTACTTTTTAGATATGTGTTTCCTGGAGGAACCGTTTTTAACGGCCTCAAAGCTAAAATTTAAAGAACGGGTAAAACTGAAACACATGAAAAGGGGAACGTAACGGAATGAAACGGGGAACGAGTGAGTTGCAGCACTGTATAAGGAGAAAGAAATAGAATAAAACACGAAACGAGTGGAATTAAAACATTTTGTAAGCGTAACAAAATTAAATTGGAACAGGGAATGAGTGGAATTGATACATTAGGCAAGGGGAACAAAATGGAATGGAACAAAGAACGAGTGGAATTAAAAGCAAATGAAATGGAATGGAACTGGGAATGAATAGAAATGAAACGCTAAACACAGGGAACGAAATGGAAAGAATGAAAGATCTTAGCTATTTGAGCTGCTTAAAAATTTTGTTTAAAGAACTCCCCGATAAAAATAAGATTTTATAATCATATATTTTTTAATTTTAGTTTAAAGCCAGATCTGCCAAAATTTCATCAAATAAATTAGATCTCAAGTTTATCCCCAATTCAATAAATTTTTCCTCAATTTAATCAAGTTCATCCCTAATTTAATGAGGTAAATTTTGAATATGAATTTTTCAGTTTTTTAAAAAAATTCTAATTTTCTTAACTTTGGAAAGAAGATTGTAGAAAAAATTATCAATTAAAATACAATCAAATTATTTTAAAATCGACTGAATCAAAACAAATGTTATATGGCTAAGGAAATATGATAAAAAAATTTTTATTTTGTTTTCAGTTCCTCTAAAAAATTTATTTTTAATAATTTAAAATTATCTTTTCTTGCCCAAAATAGAGCTTTAAACCTCTTTATATATGTATTTCTAGCTGTTAAAAGATCTCATCAGAAAAACTAGAGCCTTTAAGCAGATCTTTAACAAAAAATCTATTAAAATATATATATTTCTCCTTAGCAATGTAACTTGGTTTATTACTAACAAGCACTATGACGTTACTTATGTTATAAAATAATAATATAAAATTGATACAAATTCGAAAACTTTTTTTTCTAAAAAAAAAACAATTTTATTTAAAATTCTAATAAAAGAAACTATATAAAATTAAAATATAACATGGAATTTTGTCTCTTATATGATTTATCAAGAAATTTTGATGCAGTAGCAACTTCAGTAGAATTAAGTTGTTTAGTCAAAAATATTTAAGAATTCTATTATTATTATCGATGAGAACTTGTCAGGAATTTGCGTGATTTTAAATATTTTCTAATAGATAACCTTTTTAACTCTAAAGCTTAAACCAGATAGTGGACAGTGGCAGTTTTATCGAACTTTGTTTGTTTGTTTCGCAAAAATTATTTATACCATATTTTTAGAAATTTGTTATTGAATTTTTTTTAAAGGTAGCTCTTGTTTATTAAGTCATTTTTTATTTTTGTTTTATTCTGGACAGTGTTATATAAAGAAAATTAATACCAACTTTATTGACAAAATGTCCCACTTCGGTAAAACACTATCTACACTGCATTTTTAAAGGGTTTACTTCCACTTGACACGTCTTTTTAAAAAGTTGTCAGATTCCTCTGGAAAAACCCACGATTATAAGACATGATTCTTTAAAACAAATCTCAGAATACTTTTAATTGTCCTAAACAAACATTTTAGAAACCAATGCAATAGACCTAGCTTTGTATTTCAGCAAAAAGCAGCTCTTATTGATGAAAGAAATACATTTATTTTGCATTAAACGATTAATCGCCAATTTTTTCCCATTAATCGACTCAAATAACCGATTAATTAGTTTTCTCTATTTTTCGAATAATGACCTAAGCGATTAACTGACAGGGTCTAATAAGATTAACACTAGTCCCAGCTATGGTAGACACACAGAAATAAGAGCAAAGCCTCTGCCCTCCATCCCACAAATATCACTTGGGTTAAAAAATGGAATTTTTAGTATACAATTATCACTATATATGATTTATTAAAATGTCTCTTTGCTAAAAATATTTGTCTTGTGCTGTATAATTATGACCAGAAGGCATTTTAAAATTTGTTTTCTATCGAATTGGACATTACCATCTCATAGTGCATCTATCGTATTTGCTATTTGCATGTATTCTTCTCGACTTTACACTGATAACTTAAATGGGAAATGACAAAGTAATTAAGGGTCATAGTTAAAAAAGGATTTTTTATTTGTAGTTTTATATTCTAGTTGTTGTTTCTACAACTACAGTATTTAGTTGTTACTGCCATAAAAAAAACCTCAAAATATAGAAACTCAATTTAATTCTATGCAGATGACAAATATTTATTTTGATTTAAATAAAAATGTATGCAGTACATACATACATATTTTGTTTCCTAGTTATTTAGTGTAGAAAATAAAATATAAAGTCAATTTAGATTTGTCAAAATAACTAAATATAAAGGAGAAAGATTATATTTTTGGTTAATGGAAAACTAAAAAAAAATGAAAATATTTATATGCATTGCTTTGGTAAAAGATTTTAATTCACATTTTTTTTTTTCTGTAATCCGCATAAATGTTTTTATATGGAATTTTTTAAAAAAAAGTATAAGTGTTGAAATATTTTGCTAACAAGGAAATTAGTTCAAGCTTAACTCTTAGATTTATATGAAATTTTTGATTATACCTCGGAATGTAGAGTGAGCATGTCAAGAAATCAGGAATATCAAGATAAAAATTACATAAAAATTTATTTTTGATATACAAGGATTTCTAAAGGTAACAAAAAGAATTTCGGATAAAAATTCATTGAAATCCAAAATATATTTTTTGAGTCGAGCGCCGTGCGGGGGTCGTGGGTTCAATTCCCACCAGAGGCTCTGGTCTGTTGTTGCTAGTGCTCGGTTAGGGTATTAACATATAATTTGTAATTATATGATTAATAAATAAAATAAATAAATAAATAAATAAATAAAAAATTAATAAATAAATAAATAAATAAATTTTTTGAGTGTAATACCAAGTCTCCAAACAAAATTAGAATAATCAAGTTTAAAAAAGTATTATCAGGAAAAAAATTTGTCATTTTGTTAATTTTTCTGAAAAATGTTTATATTTTAAATCGAACTTCATTAAAAATAACTAATTAATTTTTTTGAGCTTAAGATTTGTTTTTTTTTTTTATAAAAAGTATTTTTTAATTTTCAATGGAGTAGCGAAATATTGAAAAATAAATAATACTTTTTTTATAAAAAACACAAAAGAAAAAGGTTGAATATAAAAATTACTTGATTTAAAATATTTAAAAAAAACATAATTAGCAGTAAATAAAAACTTGTATTAGCCAATTTATAACAATTTTCACTGGCAATGTGGATGTTTAATTTTTCAGACTTCTGGCTGAAAGGCTTTGAATAGATTATAAAAGAGCACTCACAATATATTTTCCGTTACCGACTGTAGTTTATTTAAAAAGTAATACGTAAAGTTTGTTTTTAAATGAAGAAACAATTGAAATTCATAGAAATATATTTTTTAACTATTTGAATCAGTCATTCAAAAAACAAACTATAAAAATTTACAGACCTTCAGTAGGAGTTGATATTTTCAGTTAAATGTAAAATTTTATGTTTTCTGCTTCAAAAAATAGAAAGTCATAAAATTCCTTTTTGTTTTTTTTACCAAAATAGTTTGTATATATACAAAATTATTTCAATAAAAATTACAAGAAATTATTCAAATATACATACACACAAAGCCAATAAAAATATATACATCTGTGTGTGTTGTGTTCTGTTTTGTAATTACATACAAATGATAAAACTTCCAATTTGAAAAACAAACCACAAAAGTAGTATTTTCTAAGTTTTTGTCAGTAAAAATTTGATGGTTATTTTAAACGACTTTCTATTGTTTTTACTTTTGTCGATTATTTAACAATGATTGTAAATAAACAACAGAATGTGTTGAATATAATGGAAAATCAGTAGTCCTCTTTTTGATTGTGTTTTCAATTAATTTAATATGTATTTTAAGTTGTTTTAAACGAAATAATATTGAAAGCGAGAAACTTTTACAATTTTACCACGCTAAAATTAAAAATTCCTAAAGGTAGTTCGTCACTTGTGCTCTATATATTGTTTTAATTCCACTCGTCTACCGTTCTGTACCATTTTGTTCCCCTTGTCTAGTATTTCAATTCCACTCGTTCCCTGTTTCATTACACTTCATTATCCTCATATAGTGTTTCAGTCGCGCTCATTTACTATTACATTCAATTTACTTCACTTTGGACAGGGTTTCAATTCCATTCGTTCTCCGTTGCATTCCATTTCGTTCGCCGTGTATAGTCTTTCAATTCCACTTATACCCCGGTCCATTCCAATTCGTTTCCCTTGTCTGGTGTCTTTGTTTTACTTTTACCCCGTTCCACTTTATTTCGTTTTGCCGGTTTTAGTGCTTCAATGCTACTAGTTTTTTAAACTTCAAGATCCTATCTAAAGCTGATCGTTAAGGGAGCATCTTCTGGAAAATTTCCAAATGAGTAAATTAGCCTATACACTACCAGTTCCAGTGATTTGGGCAGATGGATATTGATTCAATGAGTCAGGCATTCTCGTTATTCTATATAGAGATTTTATGTAAAATTATATCTTTGCTGGCCAGAATCGGTTCGTGCTTGCATTTATTGAAATTCTATTGTACACTGTAAAAAATGTTTGAAAAATTACTACTATAAAACGGTTAAATTTTTGTGTAACATAACGCATAGTTAGTAAATATAAACACCAAATGCGTAAAAATATTGTGTACACACTTTCACATACAATAATACGCATACAACGTATAAATAAACACTATGTGCTTATTAATAAACATATTGTGTCTAAAATAAATATAGTTTTTGGTAAATTTAAATTTTAAATACAAATTTGTAAATGTAGCCAGCAAAAATAAATGGCAGTCATTCTGTGACTATAACTTCTTTCATTACTTCCTAAACTTCAGTAGACATTCTTTTATGATTTTTTGGTGTTATTCTAAGGCACTTCCAAAAGAATTCATGTGTTCATATTTCAAATGCAGTGATCTGGTTATAAACCCGATGTATATCTTAAAATATCACTCTTCATTACTTCTAAAGCATAAGTTATAGTATATCGTATATTTTTTTTTTTTTTTAATCTAAAGCATTTATTCAAATTGAGAAAATAGTTCTGATGAACTTTTTTAATTTTTTTACTAAATCATTTTTTATATTTTAGTTTTTGTATAATAATAAATAAAATAAAATTTTATGAGGGTTAGAATTTATGCAGTTTTGCAATTTTTATAAAAGTTTTGAAAAATCAAGAAAAACTGATATTTTTGACCTTCAATTGAAACTAGCGGGCCTGTCATTTGCATTTTTTCAGCCTTAAATATTTATGACGACGCAATCTCTGCATTTTTGCATTATGTATATTATTTAACACTACACCATTTTCAGCTTTAATTCAGAATTTACCAAAAAAATTTTAAAATTGTGAACAAATTATTTCAATTTACCCAAAAATGTTTTCAAATTGTGCAAAAATTATTTAAAATTGTTCAAAAATATTTGAAAATTGTCTAAAAATTTTTTAAAATTGTACAACCAGTTTTTGTATTATCCAAAAATATTTTAAAATTTGTCTAAACATTCATTAAAATTTTTGAAAAATGTTTCAAAAATGCTTTTTTACTAATGCAGAATTATTTATTTGTTTTGATATAGAGTATTTGTATATCAATGCATACATTTCGCTTCTTTACACTTATTTTTCTGCATTCTTATGAATTAAATTTTCATCAAAGTTTAAATACCACTAAATACATTTTCCACTCATGCATCAGAATACCTAATCATTGTATTATCATTGCTTCCTTAGAGTAAACTATGAGTAATGCTAGTAGCTACATTAGAATACTTCCAGCCTATGACACGCTTATGTTAAATTCATCGATGAAACCATCAGAAAAGAAGTGATGCCTTTGCCATAGTAGTGATGCTTTTATTGCTTCTTTGGCAGCTTCATTTTTGCTGGGGTACTATAATATAGTGGTAATTAAAATATTGACACTTATAAATTAAAAAAACGAAGTCTCAAGCATTAAGGACACGCATGTACACGATCAAGATATTTATTAAAAACAACATCCAAGGCAGCCCGTGTATAACCAACGAAATATATTTTATCGCCAAATACAGATAATATTCATAATATTCTATTGGATCCACTATGTAAGGATGAATGTAAAAACATCCTTTGGAGGCAGAAATCCTCAAAGAAAATGTTTATGCCGCTGAAAATCCTTTGAGGTAAACGTCCCACAGTAATAATTTTCAAATGGCAAATATATTGTTGTTTTATTAAAAAAAAAAAAATACCCAATTTAGAGTAGAAGAAACAGTTTCCTACAATAAATTTGGTAATTTTAAGTAAAAATTAATTAGAGTGTACAGTATATTTTTTACGATTTATTTTATTTTATAAAAAAAAATTAAAAATATTGATTTCTTTTATTTTAGAATATATAGCATTATTAATAAAAACACATAATTAATATAAATTTATTGTTTTTATTACAAAACAAAAAAAATAAATCGTGGTGGTAAATATACGGATTTTTACTCATTTTATGGGTATATTTACACGTAAAAAGTGTTTCTTTACGCACAATTTTAGTAAATTTACTTTTAAATTTGGAAATTTAACCCTTTGATGTCAGAATTAAAGTGGGCGCGGTTAAAAATATTTTGAATATATTAGGTTATTTGTAAGCCTTAAATATGAACTGATATCTATTACAAGCCTCTAGCACACATATTAATTTCAGTTGGAAAAAAACCGTTAGAAAAAATAAGAAAGTCATAGTTCCTGACTAAAAATATACAATGTTGCCTATAAGCAACATTTGACATTAAAGGGTTAATTTAATTTTTAAGCACTTTTAATGTATTTTTACTCATTTTTTATTTACCAACTTACTCATAATGTGTGTATTTTTTTTTACCCAACTTATAGTAGGAGTACAGTTTCCTACTATAAGCTGGGTAAATTTAAACAGAAATTAATTATAGTGTAAACAAACGCTTAAAATTTATTAAAAATTTGTAATACGTTTTTTTGGGCATTACCTTTTTTTATGTAAAATATTTCATTACTATTAAATGCAAATTGTTTACTAAATTTAAACAAATACGAATATTACTATACTAGGCGTATGAGTAATATGTTTTAGTATTAATTAATATATTGCTCATACGCCTAGTAGTACTTATATTTCTTATTGTATATTTAGTGAGAAAGTCTTACATTTTAATGGGCATAGTTCATGATATCTTAAGAATTTATCCATAGATTTTTTTAAATTATACTGGGATTTTTTTTTGTTGCACTATGGGCTCTTCTCTCAAAGGAAAGCCAATATGTCTGCAGGTTTTCTATTGGCAAAATTCAAATTTATTGTTAAATATATTTTTGCCTGTAGCACTAAAACTATTGGATCTATAAACAATATTCGCAAAGTATATTTCATATTTATTTGTATTTATATAAACCAATTAAATAATTTAGTTTGAGCCTACACATATAGTAGAAAGAGTGTAAATGTTTCTATAATACTCACAAAAAAAAAAAAAACAAAATTAACATAAAAATTATATAATACACTTACACTCACCAAAAAAAAGTCTGTAGTGGCAACTGAAAATTTTGCTGTTATTACGGGAAATTTTGCTAATTTGAGTCCAGCAGTATTTTTATTTTTGCTAATCTAAGCAACACATGGTTTCTGACGTGTAGTACAATGATATTAGAAAAACAAATTAGTAGCCGCTACTTTATTTTAGTAAACTTTTTGTAAAGTGAAATTTAAAATCGGTTTGCTAAAAACAGCAAAAAAATTTATTAAATAGTATTAATATAAGTGCAACGAAATCAATATAAAAAAGTAGTAAGCGCTACTAAATTTTAGTAAATTGCTGTAAATTCAATGAATTGTAAAATATAGCAAAATTTTAATTTATAAAAAAACAATATTATTAAAATGCTTAAATTAACTCAATTATTTTTAGAAACACTTATTACACTTTAAAGCTTCTCATTTTTTTTTTAAATAACCTTACGAATTCGAATATACAAACTTTTATTTTTTTATCGAGCAACATTTTTTTTTATTTTATTAATTTTATTCAAAAAATATTTTAATCAAAATTGAAAAAAAATTCAAAGGCTTAAAAAAAGTTAAAACATAAACGAATTTATCATTTTTGTTTTGAATAAATATTTTTAATCATTTTTTCTTTTTTTGGATTTTAAAATCAAATTTTAATTGTTTAAGGGCTAAATTTTAGAACTAAAAAAATTTTTAGTGCTATTTTAAGTGGATATCCTATTTTTGGACATCATTCGGTTGTGAAAAGTATATCCACTTCCTATCCATTTTTTCAACCTATGTAACATTTTAAGGCCATTTAGATTTGTTTAATTACAAAGGAAGTACATCAAAATGACACACGAATACCCTGGGATACGAAAACCTAATTTTGGGCTTTATAATTCAGTGGCGAACTCCGTTTTGAAGAGTTAGGTCATTTTAACAAGATATTTAGATTTAAAGTTTGTATTGACTCAAAATTTTTTTTTGATATTTTAACAAAAGGATTTGAAAATTGTTTTCCAATAACTTTATTTATTGTTTTTTTTTACTTATTTACTATTTATTACTATTATTTTTAAAATTGATGTAGAAGGAGTTATAATTATTTGTAGTTAATGACTCTTATGTCATTATATTTTCTGAACATAATTTTGATTTTTTTTTTGATTGCAAACGAAAAAAAAAAAATATTAATAAATACTAATAAAATATTAATAAATACTAAGTAAAAAAAATCAATTAATAAATCCATTGCAGAAAAGTTTTTGAAGTCTTTTTAGTAAAATTTCAATCAACGAATTGTTTTAGTCAATAAAAATTTAAAATCTTAATACCTTGTTAAAATGACATGACTTTTCAAAACGGGGCTTGCCACTGAATTCTACAATCCAAAATTAACTTCACGTGTCTCGGCGTTGTCTTGTGTTATATCAAAAGTTGAAATTTTACTTACAGTGTTATTAAAGTTAACGTTTTCTTCAATAGCCAGTTTTTTGTAATTAGTAATTTTTTTTATAATTTTAGCAAATCGGTTTTCAAAAATTTGTAAAATGATTTCTGAAGTTAGTAACAAAAATTTATAAATATTCTGTGATTTATAAATAGAAGAAAAATTTACTAAATATTAATTTTTATTAGTTAAAATTTGTACAAAAATTGTAAAGTGGGATCGAAAACCGTTTACAAATTTTTCTACTAACTTCTTTTCTGAGTGTAATTTATATGCACAGGAAATCCAAATTAAAAATTTCAAAACACATTTTTTCTATTCTTATTTATAGCACTTTTTCTATATTTTTCCAATTTAAACTTAAATTGTAAATTATATATTAATCTTTCATATGTTTTGTAGCAAAAAAAAAAAACACATTTATAACACAATTAAAATTCCATTTAACTTTAGGAGATATTTAAAATAACATTAATATTTTGTGATGCTGCAAAATGTATACAGTTAAATTTATACAGAGAATTTATACAGAAAATATATATAATATATGTATATAAGGCTTTCCATACCTGTCCTACCTGTCAACTAAAAAAAAAAAGTATATCGTATTAAAGTCATACCTACAGTGTTTTTAGCGATATTTGATACGAATGTGGTCGAATTAGGCGTACTTAGATACACATGGAGTAGCCTTGGTTAAATATTCATAAATTTATCTTTCATATAATTTAATGCAATTAGAAAGTTCTAAAAATTTTATTTAATCAATAGAGTTTTCTCTCAATTTATCTAAAAATCGGTAATTTTGTATAACATATATTCACAAAAAGGTTGAAATATTTCGCCATCGATTCAGCAAGTTTAGCGGCTGCCTTTTGAAGAAAATTTTAAAATGATGTTCCATTTTTTATTTGTATAATACTGGACAAGAAATAATGTAAGAATGAAATACTTTTTTTTACCTGTAGCGGGGTAGTTGTTATGGAAAGTATTATATATAGAAATAGATAAACTGATTTTAAGGTTGAATAATTTGACATAACATTTGTCATATAAATGACAAATTTATAGAATATGAGCATAGTTTTATTTTAATAATAAAAAAAAAAACAAATTGTTATTTTTTTAAAACAAAACTAAACTAAAATTTTTAAAACAATTTTTCAGAATTTTAGTTAAAAAAAAAACCAACACACACACAACATGACAATTAATCTTTTGCTGTAGACATATTTTCCTAGTGTGCATTTTTTTTTATTTGTTTTTTCTAGGCTCACAATATTTCATATTACACCATAGGGAAATTTGGTTTTTAAACTTGGTTAAAACTATAAAGAGTTAGCTATAGTTTTAGGGTTTTTTTTTTTTTGGTTAACTATAAATAAAAAAAACTAAAAAAGAACACCACATAAAAAATTGTCTGACAGTTTTGTGCAACCATAGTGGGTTATGATTGGAAAAACCAAAAAATGTCATACCTATAAAAACACACAAAACTCGTACAAATATAAAATTCCCTTGAGTAAAAAAATATAACCCCCAGCATTTTACCCTTATACTATTTTAGCATAGCAAATACATTGTACATAAAGTATAGTAAATTGTTTTGATCGTGAATAAAAAAATTCACTTGAACCTTAACCTCTCACATGCTTAAGAAGTACATTGTAAAAATTTAAATAATTTTTGTGATGAAAACATAATTTCAACAAAAAAATTGCTGAGAAGCAGTATACTGCATAAACAATGTATTTTATTAATCTTTTCTAATAACTTATTTTTTTGAGTGTATATACATTAGGGTTATAACTTGATGGGCAAAAATGTAGTAATAAAAAAAAACGTTTTTCCGGTCATTTTGGAACAAAAATCTTCGGCATGAAATTAAATTTCTAAAACTACTCTGATATTTTTTATTTATAAAATATTTTATTAATAAAGTAATATGTACAATGTACATAGTTAAGGAAATAATTAATATTATTTATAATTATTTATTGCATGATATGAATTTTAAATTTAATGTTCGTCTTGATTTGCGTAAAGGATAAATATCTTAAACCATGCTGTTGTTTCCGATTCCTCCCCTACCCAATATGTGATAAAACACTCATAAGCTTTTTTAAACGGAGTCCAAGATAAATTTAAGGATGCAAAAATGCATTCGGAAAACAAAATATCGAACCATGAACTGCTTATAAACTGATATACTTCATATAAGTCGGTTCGGTATTTAGGTATTAAAATGTATGCTAAAATGGCAAAAATTGCTCTAGAATTTCACCGAGCGTTGCTTGTTGGGGGGTATGGTTTTGAAATTGATATAAGGAAACTAATTATTTATTTCGAAGTGTCTAAAAACCATTCCGAGCTCATGCAAAAATTGCATGATTTTTACAGCCTTAATTTTTTCTGCATTTTCTTTATAGTTGTTTTTTAGTTCTGAAACAAAGTTTTAACATATAATGGGTGATCCATTTCGAGTTTCCCTACTTTTTTAAAGAAAAAAACACAGAAAATTTCAAATTTAATGGGGAATGTTTATTATCATTTGAAAGAACATTCTTTGGCATTTATTTTTAGAAGATTATGTCTATCAAATGTCCATCCGTTGAGTCCAATTTTCAAAGACTTGTTCCAGCATTTCGACTGGTAACTGGCGAATGACACGCGTGATGCTTTCCTCCAAGGCCTGAATCGAAGCGGGTTTGTCCGCATAAACTTTAGACTTTACATATCCCCACAGGAAAAAGTATAACTGTGTGATATCAATCCGGCCAATCGACCGGCCCAAAACGTGAAATTATGTTCTCACCGAAGTGTTCTCTCAATAAATCCATTGATTGATGCGGTGTGGGAAGTGGCACCGATTTGTTGAAACCAAATGTGGCCGAGATCACGAGCTTCAATTTCAGGCATCAAATATTCGGTTATCATTGCACGATAACGGTTGCCATTAACGGTAACATTCGCACCGGCATCATTTTTAAAGATATATGAACCGATGATTCCACCGGCTCACAAACCACACCAAACCGTTGTTTTTCTGGATAAAGTGGCAGTTCTTGAATCTCTTCAGGTTGCTCTTCGTCCCAAATGCGGCAATTTTGTTTGTTTACATACCCATTGAGCCAGAAATGGGCCTCATCGCTGAATTTGCCTCGAAAACATTCCTTACAGAACGTGAATTTTCGTAATAAAGTTGAACGATTTGTAAATAACATGACAGCATGACACGACTCACACGTGATCTGTTAAAAAAATTCTATTGAAAAAACTATCTCTACTTGATTGACCCTTTATGTGTAGATGAGCTCCAAGAGCTCCTCCATAACATGTCTTGGGAGTAAATCTAAAATATGTTGCTGACAACCCATATATCGTGGAGGATCAGATGGCATTAAGTTGTGATGGCTCTGTTGCTGAGCAACAACTCCATTATGATTTCCTGTGTTTAGATTAGTTGTATCAGAAATCATAATTTTAATTGATTTCCATAAATCATATTTATCTAAAATTTCTTCTATGCCAATAAATATATTTATATATTTAGCATTTTTAATAACTAATCTAACTTTACTTCCTTTGTTTCATTTTCCAATTCGGTTTCCTGTATTTTTTTAACATCAATTTATTTTCCGTCAAAGTGTAGGCATCGGTTTTCTGTTTTCAACGTTTTTTTTTTGTAGAATCCTCCTGTTTCTTCACAGCCCAGCAAAACAACACATTACCAAACAATGGGTAAAGTAATGTATAGCCATAGGGACTGATGGATTACTTTACACCTTACTTCATTGATGAATTTTACAGGCGATGAGCCTCAAAGTAATGTATATTCCCATTACTTTAGAGGTGATATTGTAAGGGGTTACTTAAATGGTTAAATAGATTAAAAATAGATTTTTAAAAAAGAGGAATTTTTATTAAAAAAAAAATTATTACAAATATTTTATTTAAAATATTTGTAATTAAAAATAATGTGGTCAAAATGGGAATCGAACCAGGGAAATCTGGTTGCCAGCTAAGAACTCTACCCACTGAGCTATCGACGCATACAGTATTTGATTGCTTTAAACTTAAATGAATTGTTGCGCTTCGTTTTTTCACTAGTGCTATCAAAACAAACATACATTACCCTTTTGCTTACAAAAAACACAAAGTAATGTATCTGAAAATAGATTTTCAAAAATATTTCAATTTTTACTTTACATTTATAAATCATATATAACGTAATCAATAATGAGTAACTAATAACTTTATGCTTGCAAATAATGAAAAAGGTAACGAGCTATCATTACAAGGTAACGCATGAGAATATCGCACCCATTACCGATTTTTATATACCATTGGTGTTGAAATTTTGATTCCATTCTTAGCCAATTCTTTGCAAATTTTAGCTGCTTTTGAAGTGCTTACACTAACATTTGGTACTAGTAATGCTGCTGCCTTACAACAATTTTATGCATTTTAGGAGAATTGTAATCGTTGTCTTCCTTAGAGTTTTGACCTTTTAAAGAGATAAAATCTTCATATATATTGTTATCGCCAAAAAAAAAAAAATCATCTTGATTATAGTCGGATATTAGGATCATTTACATCGGATTGCCATTCTAAATTTTCTTGGATACTAGTATAAGATTATTAATTTTTTTTTTTTTTTGTTAAACTGTAAGGACTTTTTTTGATAAGTTTTAATTAACTGCTTTTAATTAACTCGTTACTTTAAGGTTGTTCCATAAATCGTATAATTCTTTTGAAATGGGTTTATAGATTTTCGTTGTAATGGCGCTTGCTATCTTTTGGATTATTTTCTTTCCCCTACTTCAGTAATTTCATCTTCGTTTTTTTCAAAGTTAAGCAGATTGCTTTCAATCTTTAACGCTTTTGTACAACGCCATCTGTACCTGAAAAACTACTTTGCTGCCACTTACCTATTTATCACTTGTTGACGTTTATCCTGTATTTATTTGTTCGCTACTTTACAATACTTGGAACTAAAACGTTAAGCATCCAAATTTGTCGAGTCATAATGGCGAAACCGAGCTTTCGTTCGACCAAAAGATAGATTTCTCAGCCATTTTATCATTCAACCGCTAAGGAAGAAAGTTCTCGGTTTTAAAAAAAAATTATTAAAGTGAAAAAAATAGTGTTTGTTTTTTTTTTAAATGCTAGGTAAAATTTTGTTTAAAGCTGATTTTTTTGTAAATATTACACAAACTGTGAAGCAGGAAATTGGGAAAAATTATGTGAGTATTTTTCATTTTGGTTTCTATGATTTATTTTCATATGAGTAGGGATTAGTTTAATTTTTTTTTTTTATTTACATACATATTTACTTCTCTGCAGTGTTCATTGCTAATGATGAAACTATAAAAAGTACCTTTATCCTAAGGTAACTTCTGGAAATTTTGATTATTATTGGTTGTGCTCTATGCCTAAATCTTTCAAGCAAATTGCATCATATTTTTATATTTTGTGGCAACTTCTTTACAATTTCCCCCTGGTGCCATCTCAAACGTTAAAAAAATAGCTAATAAAATATTTATATTATCAAATCCTATAAAAGTCTCTTTTTAATAGATTTGGCACCTTGTGCTTAATTTTAAATAATAGCATCGACCATGAATCCAGGTTTTGGAATAGGCAAATAGAAGCTTTCGATTCTCACACTCTCTCCAGCAAGCATTCGATCAGTTTCGTTAAAAAGTGCTTTTAGTCAACGTCATCGGCTACAGGAACCGTAACACAAAAGCCGTCGGAAGAAAAAACAAGTGTAGTGGGATGAGAATTAAATTAATTTTAAAAAAAATTTGGTTAAAAAGGTGTTAAAAAAATGAAGAAGGAAAAAAAAATTCTACAGAATGGTCTAACAAAAATGTGGGATCATAAATTTCATATTTTATATGGACTTTCTGCTTTTATGATCATGGTAGGGTGGGCTGAATTTGTCAGATACAAAGACACCTGAGGGTCAATTCTCGTTCTGTGATAATGTGAAGTGAAAAAAAACTTTTCATTTTCGTTTTCATAAGCACTTTTCACGCGAACTTTTCACAAATACATAAATTGCGATTCTCGTATGTATTATGAAAAAAATGTTTCATTCGCACTGTACCCATGAAAATTTTGTAACTGTGTTACCCAAAATTTAAAGCAAATGTCAAAACAGAGAAAAACGTAAACAAAAGTGAATTAAGTTAGTAAAATTTATTTTAAATAATTTTATAAAAATATCTGGATTAATTGTATTATTGGATATTACTCAAAGAATTCCGGATGAACAAAGGTAAGACAATGATGTTACAAGCATTTCATTGCAGTAAATAATTTAATAATTTATAGGAATTTTTTGAGAGTGCTAAGACGCATACTTCGTGCTGACCATAATCCATTCGAGATAACAACCGACAAGCACTTCATTGATTTATATCGGCTTACTTTAAATGAACTATATTTGGTGCGCGTATAAAGTCTAATATTATATAAAGAAAAAAAATTTCATAAAGATTATAAATAAACTATAAAAAAATATGCCATATTTTTGCCATTTTTCACTGTCCTTTTGGGTCTTACTAAAACTGTTAAGGCTTGCCGCTAATTCGTTACACTTTTCGTCTCTAAATTTGGCACCATCTGCAGTTACAAATCTGTAAATATGGGATTAATAAAAGTGTGATTATGGTTATTAAGCTACTTACTTATCGTTTGCAATGTCCACATGCTTTTCTTAATAATTAATTAAATACTCCTTTTGGCTTTCGCTGGCACGCTTTCCTCTTACAATCTTCTCTTTTTTTTCACTTATAAATAGTCTGTGTAAACAATTTTTTCATATGAAAATATTTTTGCACTGTTACACAAAACAAGAATCGCCAGTGCTGTGCAATCGTGAAAAAATCTTGTTTCGTTCCACTTTTTTTTTTTCATATGAAAACGTTTTGATATTTCTTTACAGTTTTTCACAGAACGCGAATCAAAAGTACTATGAAAACGTGAAAAAACTTTTCATTTCACCGTTTCACAGAACGAGAATTGACCCTCTGGTATCGACAATTTGTTTTTCTTATTCATTTCTTCTATTCATTCTCAATCGTTCTATCACTATCGCACTTTTCTTTTAATCTTTTTCTTATAGTACATGCAAAATTATAAATACTTATACAGTAGTTTAGTGGTACTGGGTATAGAGAAGATTTGAACCCCCCCCCCATCCAACGAGCAATAAGGCCGGTGAAAACGCGTGTAACTTCTCAAAATCCTGCCCAAGTTAACATCAACCATTTTTAATCTAAACGTTGCATGCTTCATCGTTTTAGACTTTACCAATGACGCTTATCAATTCTATATTCCAATAATAATTGTTTGCTCTGGGATTTTATTTAATTTACATACCGAGTGTTTTGTATTTGGTATGGTACATTTAACAAAAACGCGAAATCTTGAAATTTAAAATCTTGTGGCTAAAAGTGACCTTGAAGGTCGATATTTATCGTTTGACTAAAATTTTTTGAACTTTTTGTTGAAATATTAATTTTTAATTGAAATAAAAAAAGTAATATCTCAATTTTTTATAATTTTTTATGTGGTTTAAGGTTTGGATAGATAAAATTTGATATTTACAAAAATATGTGTAAAAGGGCAGAACTTGAGCGGGAGTATTTAGGGCTGCAGGTGAAGTTTGGAGTGGACTGCATAGCTTGGGCACCTAAATATGAAGATGAGTTAGGCCCTTTGTTCTCGGATTATAATTTCTCGCAGCTCGAGACAATTATAAAGGAGTTGTTGGTTGAGTTAGAAAAAATGGGGAAAAGTATAAAAACAACAAAAGAGTTAGTTTAGTGTATTTTAGGAAGTGCTTTATTATGCTCACCGTTTCTGTTGAGGGTTACAAAGTAAGTGAAGTAAGTAATTATTTTAGGTATAAAGAAACTTCAATTTATCTTTATGTTTCAAAACCCGAATATGAATTTAGATAATTTCTATGTTGTTTACAATTCACAATAATTCATAGTTCATAGTTCAAACATTCCAACTATAACTATTTTATTTAAATTCAATTTTGTTGGCAAATTCAAATACTTAATTTACAATTCTAAATATATAAAAAATTTAGTTTATTTCAAATTGTTTATTGTCTAAATTTATGAATTTAGATAATATGTTATAACCCTAATATACATACATATATGATTATTTCGAAAATCTATCCTGTTACAAAACATGTCCTCTTTACATATGATTATGGATGCAGCAGACAAAAAGTTTTTAATATTAACTAAGCAGTTGAGTGGTTAAAGAAATCATAGTTTGAATTGCGTAAATAAACATATATTTTTTTTTTGTTTTATAAGAAATTCACCATAACTTTTTTGCTAGAAAAAAATAATTGCTTTGTATATAAAATTTGGATGAAAACAAATTGTACGCAATTTCATGTGAAAACCATTATTGTGATTTTTTTTTATATGTAGTGCAATAGGTTTTTCACGTGAAATCGAACAACATACTATGCTTAGGGGTAAATTTGTGTCATATACACATACATATACTAATACGGAATATTTCAATGTACTGCATGGAGTAAAAAGTTCATGGTCTAATAATGCTGAACTTGTTTTTTGGATTTTCAATCACTTAGATTCTTTAACATAATTCTCCTGAAGTGAAATGTACCCAGCAAAAACAGGGTTTTAACTACTTACCAGCCTATTTACTCGCTTAATTATTTTTGTTCGCGATGTCCCAAAAGTAATGAGTGGTCAATATCTTCTCACTTACAAAAAAAAAAACACAAGGTAATGGGTGGTCATTACTCTCTCGCTTACAAACAGTTAAAAAATAATGAGCGAGTAAATAGCCTGGTAAGTAGTTGATACAATATTTTTGCTGGGTACTTCTTGATTGGAAAAAGTTCGTATTTCAAGGATTCCAATTTTTCTATAACCGTTTGTATAGCTCGTTTTGGTCATATGTTAAATCAGGTCAATATGCTCATATACACTTTCGGTCTTTAATTTTTCGATCACCCAAAACAATTCTATTTACTTTTTTATGTTTGATCATTTAGACGACCTGAAGAGGGTAGACTTAGTTTGTGATGATATTTGTGGCTACCAAAAATATCGAAACTATTACTTTTTGATTTAGCGATGTCCGTCGGACTATCAGTGTAAACCTTATTATCAAAGTACAGGTTGCAAATATAAATTTATATGAATGAAATTTGGCACAAGGAAAAACATTATTTTAATTTTTCAGAATCAGTCCATATTCCGTATTAACTCCTATAGAAAGGTCCTATATTAATTGGAATAATATGGTACAGTGTAACCTCGCTTAATGCAACTCTCGATTAGTGCAACTCGTAAATTGTTTGCATTGTTGACTCAGTTAACGCAATTTATCAAAAAAAAAAAAAAAACTCAGTTATTGCAACTTTCCTCCCAAAAAATTAGTTTGTGTTTTTTATTTATATTCTTAATAATTAAATATTTGTAAAAGTTATTTGCGATGAATATAAACTGTACAAATCAACAATAACAAGAATTAAAAAAAATGAAGCTGCATTGACGAGATCGAAAATGTTGACATTACTTCAGCTTTTCCTAAAATTAAATGTCATGATGCTATTGATTCTTTTAACATTTATCTTCAATGGGCCGAAGAAAATAGAATAGCCTTAAAAGACATTATGTTTCAACAAAAACCTTCGTGAAATTGCAGTGCAGAAAAATATTTCATGCAATAAAAGACAGTCAAAAATTTCGGACTTTTTTTAATTGATATTTTTACCATTAAATTTACAATTTAAATTTGTACATCCGTTGTACGTTATAATGTGTATTTTTTCATTTAAAATTTGAGTTTTTTATGTTATTTTTAATAAAATTAAAAATTTTGTTTTTTAAAATAAATGATTTAAATGTGTGATAAAATTTCTTGTTTTAATTTGAACCGTAAAAAATAGAGACTCGGTTTTCGCAACAACCTCAGTTTTCGCAACTGCCAAAATTTCTATTAGTTACGTTAAGCGAGGTTGCACTGTATTTATATCAGGTTATTTTATTTGGATTGTAAAAAAATTTAATGAATTTTTCATTCAGATTTTTAACGTTAATTGTTCTTTCTCCATTCTTCATAATAATTATCAGTTTATACTTTGACTTGGAAAGCATAATTTCCTATATAAAACAAGTGTAGATAAAAATTATTTATTTTTTATGTATCAAAATTTATTCACACAATAGAAGTTTAAAGTATAATATTAGTTTAAATAATAATAAAATTTTCTTTTTCTAATTTGAATTTTAACATAAAGAAAGTTCAAATATAACTAAATAAAAATTTATAAAATATAGAAAGGAAAATACAGTAGAAGTAGTACCCTACACCAAGTTTAGTCAAAACACAAAACACTTTTATATAAATTTTTTCTTAAACTTCAAAATAGAATAAATTTTTTTACAATCAATTTTTTCTATGTCATGAAATTTTAATTAGTTAAAGATGATACTACTGAACAAAACAAATCTTTTTACTATATCCGCCATTTGTATGTTATGCCATGCACTTTTCACTCCATGTAGTACTAATATGTGTATGTATGTTCACTAAATTGTTGCTTTAAATTGTATTTGCTTTAACATATGTTTGGGTATCGTACTAAAATATACTACCATACACTCAAAAAAAAAAGTTAATTGATAATTAACTGAAAAGAAGAGAATTAGAATTCAAAGAATTTTTAACATCTCAATTTTTTTCAATTTCTTACAAACTTAACATAAACAGTTTTTTTTTTTGTATAAACATTTCAAAAGTTATAACAAGGCCGACCATAATATTTTCCATAATATTGGTGAATTTTATTCATAATTGTTGTATTATTGTATTTTGTTGTTAAATTTTTGTAAAAAAGTACAACGATAGATGTTAAAATGTTACAGCATTCGTTACTACAGCCAGAAAAAAGCTTTTTCAATTTAACATTTGTTCTAGGACATCGTACGTATGATCGTTATCGTATCAATCATGTGTGATGCTAATGTTCTATATATAATTCAACTGACTCAACAACACCCAGTCCAAACCTCAGGGGTTAGAAAGTTGAAATTCTATACATAAAGGGTTGTCCATATACAAGTAGCTTTTTAAAAATTAAATAAAATTAGCTAATAGTAAAGATTTTTTTATTATTGTCGATTTTTTTTTAACTTACAGGTTGGTTGAAAAGTTCCTGCGCTCGAAATGAAAGAATACTGTTTTTGTTACGAAATATATTTTTTTGTTCAATATAATCTCTTAGAAGCTCAATACACTTGTTCCAATGATCTTCCAATAATTTTATCCCATCCTTATAATGGTTTTCCGGAAGCTCTGCAAAATAACCAACTACGGCTGCTATGGCCTCTTCATTCAACGAAAGATGCTTTCCACGAAGGAATTGTTTGAGATTTCTGAAGAGATAGTAGTCACTGGGAGCCAAATCTGGTGAATACGGTGGATGTTCAAGCAATTTGTACTCTAATTCTTTGAATTTAGCCATCGTCAAAACACTTTTGTGAGCAGGTGCATTGCCTTGATGAAAAATGATTTTTTTTTTTCTTTAAACCAGGTCTTTTCTCACGAATTTTTTCATCCAGGTGATCCAAAAGGCTGCAATAATATTCAGAGTGATTGTTTTACCTTTCTGAAGATAATCAATCCACAAAATTCCTTTTGCATCCCAAAAAACTGATGCCATAACCTTCTTTGCTGATCGTTGTGACTTCACCTACTTTGGAGCTGAACAACCAGCTTCAGTTCACTGTAAACGTTCTTGTTTCAATCATAGTTATAAAACGATGCAAAAAGTCGGTTTTATTCGGCTAAAAACGCTCCAAATTACGCTGAGAAATTTGACAAAAAACTGATGCCATAACCTTCTTTGCTGATCGTTGTGACTTCACCTACTTTGGAGCTGAACAACCAGCTTCAGTTCACTGTAAACGTTCTTGTTTTAATCATAGTTATAAAACGATGCAAAAAGTCGGTTTTATTCGGCTAAAAACGCTCCAAATTACGCTGAGAAATTTGTTTTCGATCCAGTTTTTGTTGAATTGTTAATGTGTGCGGCACTAACTTACCAAACAGTTTTTTCATACGTAATTCTTCATGTAAAATATGGAGTACTCGTTCGTCTGAGATGCCTATGGCATTAGCAATTTCACGCTTAGTCAAACTTGCATCTTCACTAACCATATTATGTATCTGCTCAATGATTTTTGCTGTGGTTGCAGTTTTGGTCGTCCTTCGCGTGGATCGTCTTTAAGGCTGGTACGACCACGTTTAAATTCACCAGTCCAAAATTCAACGGTGCGTTTTGAAGGTGAGGACTCCTTATATGCTTCTAACAATTGTTCATAAATTTCCTTTGCTTTTATACCCTTCAAAACAAAGAATCTAATGACTGCCCGATATTCAATTTTTTCCATATAAAAAAAAAATCATTAACACGTCTTCAAATGGCTTGTAAACAAAGAAAGAATTGACAGAATGACTTGCAACTTTGCATGTGTTCTCAGGATAGTTATACCAACTTTAGAAAAACAAAGTTTGGAGCTAGCAGTGCCATCTCTTGGTGAGCGCAGGAACTTTTCAACCAACCTGTATATGTATGAAATTTATTTTAAGGAAAATTTATTTCAAATGAAAACATTTTTATTTATTTAGTAATCATGGAGAATACACAGAAAAACTTATTTAGAAACTAACCGAATGTCATGCATTTTCTAATCAGCAACGACCTTCATCAACATTCGGTTAGTATCTGAAATGGGGCTAGTTTACTCAATGTATCTTCTTCTTCTTCTTTATTGGCAAAATATTATACATTAAATTAGGGATGCGAAATGAGAATTTCAATTTCGTACAAAAGTCATTACCAAATTGTGCTTTTTTGAACTTAATTGCACCATTTTTTTTAGTATAAAAAAAACACCAACTATAGAATTTTTTTAAATATTTTAATTTTTAATAAACATAACAAAAAACTGTACAGAAAATTCAGTTGTACATTAAAAGTATATAATAAATATATGTCAAATAATGTATACAAGTTTTTAAGTAGGTAACAAACTATTTGTTATTTTAAAATTATAGCAACAATAATTCGATGAATGTAACAAATCTTTCGTTTGAACTAGACTGGAAACTGATGACAATTTACACGATGCAATTGATTACGTGCAATTTTCTGAATTCCCTTCTCAAAGTTGCTTACAATATTATGTCTATTTATACGGTGACTTTAATTGCACGAAAACTGAATATGAATCAAGTAACAAAATAAGATACATATGAGTGTGAAAGAGAGATAACAGAAACATGCACGAGAAACGAAATCTGTGCCTTTTTTGTTACCCATATAGCTTCCCTATCCCGTTCGATAACAATCAAAAATTTCAAGCAATAATTATATGCAACAAAGCGCTGTCACAAAGATGTGACAGCAAAAATGAGTTGCCAAGGAAAAAGATAAGGATAAACTGGGAAAATTTGGAAATTGTACCAAATAAACCATGGGAGTACCATCGTACTTTTAAGACCCAAATCGTACCAAAAATGGTACAATTGTACCAACTTTCGCATCCCTGCATTGAATATAACATTTATATAACCAATTCTATTGAATCTTAAGCCGAACTTTAAATAGATTTTTATGCGTTACGATCTTTCGCACTATTGTTCCAACCTTGCACACCAATTTCTTTGAGATGTTGTTTAACCTGGTCTCTTCAGAGGAGCATAGGTCGCCCTTTCTTGAGTATTCCCTTCGGGATCACGATCGAATGTTTTGTTAGTTGAATCATTATCATCCATGCATACTACATGTCCTAGCCATCGCAGTCGATGTATTTTGATGCTCTTTACTATGTCAATATCAGCGTATAACTTGTAAAGCTCATGATTCATTATTTCACTACTCTCCATTAACGCAAAGCGGTCCATATATTTTTCAAAGAATTTTTCTCTCATACACTCTAAGAACAGCTTTGTCTGTTTGTGAAAGCACCCATGCTTCTGCACCATATAAGAGGACGGGTACACCCAAAGAAAAGATTGGTTGTAATTCTATAAAAAATTATTAACATTTATTTGTAAGGATTTCATTTTATTTGGAATAACCTATAATCCATTATTATACCAAAAATATGGTATTAGAAATTAAAAAGAGGGAAAAGGAATTCAATCAACTTTACCAATAAAGTCCGTTAAGAAATTGCGTACGGGTAGAAGCAACAATTTATTTAGTGAATGTACTAGAAATTAGTACAATCTATCATCAAATTTATTAAAAAATTGTCGATATTCGAAAGTGCTAACTACAAATACGTTTATCCCGATCAAATATATCATTAAATTAGGGGTTCAGTTGAACCAACTGAATTGTAGATTGTATTGATTATAGAAGCCACTAACGATTGGTATTTGTAAACGAATCTTCTGCTACATTTATTTTCCTACAAATCTATTTAAATTCAAAATTTGTCATTAAAATTTATAAGTGTTTGTGGGATTGCGGGTAGAGTGCTAGCCCAGTAGTCCTTAATTCCGATAAAGGCAAACATTTGAAAAAAAAATATTTTTTTGAATTAAAATAAAATATTCAAATGTATAAATAACAAATAAATCAATGAAATTTAAATTAAATTGTGGTGCAGTAAGTAAGAGTGTTAACTATGACTCTGGATGCCTAGGTTCGATACCGGAAAAATCTAAAAATAAAATTTTTCTTAAAATAAAATTTTGTGAAACATATAATATTTATGTGGAATATAAATATTAAATTGTACATTTTTAGTTGTTAATTGGCTTTCACAACTGAAAATATAATTTAATATAAAAATAGTTGTCGTAATCGCCAGAATTCGATTGGCAACAAATTCGGTGACCACAACTGATACCATTTTCTGGGTGAACCTGCGTATTCCTTTGGGATCACGATCGAATGTTTTCTTAGTCGAATCATTATCATCCATGCGTACTAGCTATCTAGCAGTAGATGTATTTTGATGTGCTTTACTATTTCAATGTCAGCATATAACTCGTACACTCACAATATATTTTCCGTAACCGACTGTAGTTTATTTAAAAAGTAATACGTAAAGTTTGTTTTTAAACGAAGAATCAATTGAAATTCATAGAAATATATTTTTTAACTATTTGAATAGTCACTCAAAAAACAAACTATAAAAATTTACAGACATTCAGTAGGAGTTGATATTTTTAGTTAAATGTAAAATTTTCTGTTTTAAAAATATAAATTCATATAATTCCTTATTGTTTTTTTTACCAAAATAGTTTGTTTATATACGAAATTATTTCAATAAAAATTACAAGAACTTATTCAAATATAGATACACACAAGAAAATAAAAAAATATATGTGTTGTGTTTTGAAAAATTACACACAAATAAAAAAAATTTCCATTTGAAAAACAAACCACAAAAATCGTTTTTTTCTATTTTTTGTCAGTTAAAAATTGATGATTATTTTAAACTACTTTCGATTGCTTTTACTACTTATGTTGATTATTAAACAATGATTGAAAATAAACAAGAAAATGGGTTGAATATAATGAAAAATCAGTAGTCCTCTTTTTTAATGTATTTTCGATTAATTTTATATGTATTTTAGATTATTTTTAACGAAATAATATTGTGAGTGTAAAGCTCATGAAGCCTTATTTGTTACTGAAGCCTTATTTGGTACTGAACGGTTCGGAGAGGTCTTTCCCTATTTTAACTGACGATCTTGTTTCAGTTAGTGTCTGCAAGAATACCAAACTCAGACATAGCGTCAAGGATCTTTTATAGTATCGGGCTGTCAAAAGCATCCTTGCAATTAACGAAAAAGTTAAACGTATCAATTTTTTTCGTGTTTTTTACAGGATTTGACGCAGTTTAAATATCTGTTCGGTGGTGGATTTACCCAAGTCTAAAACTACACTGATATGGTGCTATTATGGTGTTATTAATCTAGTATTTTATATGCGATGGTAAGTAATCTCTTTTATATCCTTTACTCAATTTATCTCTTTTACTCCTTTACATGGTGAAAATGGGACTAAAAAGTGCCCCCTTACGAACCCAACACTGGTCACTTAAATTTTTACGGGAAGGGGCCGCCTAAATACCTTGCGCCAAAAACCTGACATTTAAAATAGAATGTTTTCCTGGGGGTATGGGCTTATGCAATAAAAAAACCCTGGTGGAAATGGGGTTGAATGGGAAAAGTGCCACAGTGGAGGTAGGAACTGAAACTTGGTATGTAGATACGTACATGGTATCTGTTGCGGGTAGCAAAGAAAAATCTGCCCATTACTAGCTTGTTTACTGAAGAGATGCTTTTTAAAATTTGCAATTTATTCTACCACAAATATTTATTTAAAACTTATCGAATTTATTTCAATTTTATTCTCTCCAGTTTCCATATAAAAAATTATTGTAATTTTTCTTTTTATTTGCAAATTTAAAGAATCTGTTATTACAGATTCACAAATCGATCGATATTCTTTTGTTGTTCGTTTTCCTAAAGAAACTTATTAATTTAACCTCGTATAACATATACCAACATATGTAGACAAAACTTCAATGCAACGCAAAACATACATTTTGTCTCTGTGCTGTTTTTTTTTAAAACATTTTTCAGATTTTTTTTTTTTTTTTTGCTCTTTGAATGTTTTTTATGTTTTTATGTATGCCATAAATGAGATTTATATGCGTTTACTTTTATGTTTGTATTTGAGTAGTGTAGAAGTAGGTATTATATTGTTTGTCTATGCGTTTGTATGAGTTCTTATATAGAAATATATGTATGTACATTTTCTGTGCAAGTGCTTGTATGTGATTTAATGTTGGGAGCTTGTATGCAATTGTATGTTTAAGTTTATGAGTGCATTTTGTAGTTGTATGTTAACGGATGGATGTTGATATGTCAACTTTTAAACCGGAACAAGTGCAAATACTGTCATTTCCTTTTTACTTTTTACAATGACATTACTTTAACAAAAAAAAAGAAGTGTAAAGAATTATAAATAATATGAAAAATAAAATCATAAGAATAAAATTGCACTATCAAAAACATGTTTTATAAAAACTACTGTCTATATTGTCATAAAACAAAATTTTAAATATAATCACCCTTATTCTAGTTGTCGTCATCGACACAAGACAATGTCGTCTTGGGATTTTTTTTTTGAAATTGGTATTCCCGTTATCGTTATCGAAAATAATTGAAAACTGTCGACAAGTATTTGGTATTCTGTAAGAAAATGTGACGACGATATTGTCTTGAAACGACTCTGCTTTTGTCGACACAATTTTTAGTAACGACTTGAGGAAAAGTAATGACTGAAAATGGGAAGAAATATCAAATTTATTAAATGCACTTGGCCCACCGAGAATAATGAGAGATGGATGGCAGAAGGTAAAGAAAGCATGATCATATAAAGTGCATTATAAAAATATAACAAAATTTATTTATAGGTTTGGCGAGACTTAAAATTTAAAGTTAACAAGAAAATGGTAGCCAACAAAGCCGAGTGTAATGCTACAGGTGGCGGAAGATTCAAGCAATTTATATTGAGCCCGTTGGAGGAAGCTGTGGCAAATCTTCTACAGTTTGAGAAACAGCTGAACCCTAAGTTAAAGTCGTTTCCAACACTGAGCTGGTACGACCCCTGGGCTAAAAATCTTAATGTAGCTGCCAACTTTATTGTTTTGGAAATAAATGTGGACTTGATTCCGGTTTTCAAATTAGGTGCTATTGTTTCTAGCACATCTTTGAAGGCTGTTTTATTCAGCCGAAAGTAATTTTCAAACCTTTTAAAAAAATTAGAAGATTAACATTTTTTAAAGTAACAGACTTTGATTTTGCTACTCACTTGTTATCCGGCAGATTAAAGATATTGGATTTCTGTATGAGAAGTCTTCTTTTCAATACTGGTTTTTCTTTATTTTCTTCATCACTGGTATCAGAATTTAAATTACATATAAAAAACATTTTTTCGCAAAAATACACTCAGAAAATTATGTAGTTAACTGTTTGTAGTTAAATAAAAAAGTTTTCCGTTTCATTTAAAAATAAAAGAACATACATTTATTTTTCAAAGAAATATCTATATTAACTTTTTTATACATTTATTCGAAATGATTTACTATCATTTATCGATTTTTTTCAGTTTCATTTATTTTTTTCATTTGTTTGAAATTTAATAAAAATTTACCCACAAAACGGAAACTTGTGGTTTATTTGTGTCCGTAACAGTTATTACAAATTTAAATTTTGTTTGCTGTCTGTTTCCAAAAAAAAAAAATATTCAAAAAATTTCAATTTGTTTTTTTATTAAAAGTGGTTGTATATATACAAAATTTTTCAATACAAATTACAAGAACTTCATAGACACACATAAAGGGTATCCCAAGAAGAACGCAATTTTTAAATTTTAAATAAATCACAGATATTTAAAAAAAAATCGTGAAACTTTATTATATCGTAAAGTAGACAGAATGAGGTTATGTATGGAACAATATATCGTGTAGATGGCCGCCGCGGCTTTGCTGGCATGCACGCGATCTTTTAATGAAATTTTCAATGACCGTTTTGCATGAATGCTGCGGTATTTCATTAATGCAGCGTCCAATTTCCTCTTTTAAGGCTTGAGTCGTCGTCGGCTTATTCGCGTAAACCATCGACTTCAAAAAACCCCAAAGAAAAAAATTTAATGGTGTTAAATCGCACGATCTAGGCGGCCAATTCTGATCTCCAAAACGCGAAATAACACGACCGGGAAATGACTGATGCAGCAATTGTATTGTTTCTCTGGCTGTATGACATGCGGCGCCGTCTTGTTGGAACCACATGCCCTCCACATTCATTTCTTCAATTCTAGGCAAGAAAAAACTGGTTATCATTTCACGATACCGAACACCATTGACTGTTTGCGCTTGACCTGCCTCATTTTCATAAAAAAAAGGTCCAATGATTCCTCCAGCCCAAAAACCACACCACACAGTGACACGTTGAGGAAGCATTTGCTTCTCGTGAATCACTCGAGGATTTTCCTCACCCCAAATGCGACAATTCGGCCTATTGACGAAGCCATCAAGATGAAAATGGGCCTCGTCACTGAAGATGATTTTATCGGCAAAATCAGCATTTTCATGTTGTCTCTCCAATACCCAATTAACGAACTCCCTTCGCTGTCCATGGTCAGCTGGCTTCAGTTCCTGAGTCAATTGAACTTTGTATGCATGAAGATGCAAATCTTTCGTCAAAATTCGCTGAGCTCGGTGTCGAATTGAGGTGGATGGAGTTTGAGCGACATCATCACGTACAGCTGCTACATTTTCGGTCGATCGACCTGGTCGATGGCGCGTTGTTGTCTTTACATCACTAACAGACCCAGTTTCGGCAAATTTATCCATTAATCTCTTTACAGTTGACACTTTTGGAGCATTATTGTGACCCCAAATTGATCGCAATTTGCGAACTGTAGCCGCAAAACTTTCACCATTTTGGTAAAACAATTTCACAATGAGAATGCGTTGTTCATTCGTGTAGCGCTCCATTTTTACTTACCTCGTACCTTCTACTAGCAAACAATAACAATTGTTCAAATGTCAAACAATGACACTTCGAATGTTGCCAGATTTAAAAATTGCGTTCTTCTTGGGACACCCTTTACATATACAAACATATTCATACAAAAAGTGTTTATAGCTTCATATGCATACATACATTTTGTATTGTACGGGTATATTAAAAAAAAAAAAAAAAAAAAAAAAAATACAAAAACGGAAATAATTTCAAATAAATGAAAAAAACATTTATTTTTTAAGGATTGGTAGGTAAAATTTTGACATTTATTTTAACTGATTATATCATTTGTTTCTTACGGATGTGTCAGTTGATTAATCAACATTTAAAAATAAATAACAAATGGCATTTAATTTAAATGAAAATTAAGTAGACCGGTTTTTAAATGAAACATCATTTCTTTTAAATGATATTTTCAGTTATTTTAACTTACAAACTTTTTAAGTGTAATAAACAAAATAAATCTGCCGACTCAATTTTTAGAGATGTGTTTTTGTTTAAATCGATAAACTGTCAACGTCGTTACAACACTGTTTTAGAATACCAATTTGGTGTCGAAGTGATGTCGACGTCGAAGCAAAGTGATGTTGACTCAAAAACGACGACGACATTGATAACGACAACTAGAATAAGGGTGATTAATTTGTTTAAATTTTATTTAATATTTCAGAGGCAGGATACATTTATAAAATTTTATAATAATCTTGTATTAATCTTTTTTCTTTTATCAATTTGAAGAATTACTTCCAATTAAATTATTAAATTTTAAGATATTTTTCTAAAAAAAAAAAAAAAATTACACTATAAGATTTTTCTAAAACCTCTTCCTTAAGTTGCCTTTTAAATTTTTGTAATATTTCAATACTATCTCTGGTTATAATCTATTTTATTATACTACCTCTTAATTAATAACACTCATACGTCATGGTGTTGTTTATTATCATTATTAAGCAATTAATTCTATAACCTCTATATCGTATATACGATACCTAATTCTTAACATTTCTTTGACAAATATGTACATGTCTTAATTATAATCTCATATGCTATATCTCTAATATATTAATAATGTTTTGTGAAATTATGATACCCTTATAAATCCCCCATAACATTAAACAATACAATAAATGTCAAAATATTGTATTAGTAGGCATAAAATACAGCCACTGAAAGATATCTCTGTTGCTACACTTACCAACAACTTTAACAAAACCATATTGTGTTTTAGCTGTCACCGTATTTATTTGACACATATAACGGCCTCTATCTTCTTCTTGTACATTATTGATGTGTAAAAACCATGTACGGTGTTTGTCATGTTTATCATGTGTTACACTAATACGGGGATTACGTGTAATTACATGATTATGTACTGTCAGTATAGCACTTTGTTCAAAATGCATCCACGCTACCTGTAAAGAAATTAAAAATAAAAAAAATAATTATTTATTATATGAAAAGCAAAGCAAAAAAAAAAAAGGAAACATTTTTCTCTAATAATGATAGAAACTTGTAAAACTTTTTTTTTTTTCATTAATTTACCATTATTGTTCTTATTATTTATTTTAGTAAATTTCATCACGTAGTTTTTGGAGTTTTTTCTGTATTATTATCTAAAGTTCAAATGTATTAATTTTAAGATGATAAACTATGGGTCAGCATGTCATAAAAGGGAATCAGATTTAAAAACGAACTTTTCATAATTCTGATATATTAAAGCATAATTTTTAAAAATTTTTTCAAAATCTAGACATTTTGTTTACGGATATTTATCGCATTATAGCAAACTTAGTTAAAATGTACAATGAAAATATTTGTACAGTAAATATCTGTATTTTATTTTAAAAGTTATCCGTGCATTTGTTTTTAAATGTTTAACTAGTTAAAATACAAATAAATACGAATTTTCTATTATGGTTAATATTTCAATTTAAAATACAAAAAATTGTTAAATAAATGATTTTTATTTGTTTAAAAGTTAATTGTATTTTGTTTAATATAAATAAAATAAATAGAAATTCGTTTATTTTTAGTAATTTTTTTATGCCATTAAAAAAATATAAATTAACGATAGCTCTGCCTTCTTTTAAAGGCTCTAGTTTGTCTAAAACTTTGGGTTCTAAAGATATCTTTTGTAGGATCGAAATACATGTTAATTTGATGTGATGTAAATATACGTAGGTGAGCTTTCACTATAAATTAGAAATAATAAACGGAAAACCTTGAAGTACAGGTTGGTTGAAAAGTTCCTGCGCTCGAAATGAAAGAATACTGTTTTTGTTACGAAATATATGTTTTTATTCAATATAATCTTCTTGAGCTTCTAGCTCAATACACTTGTTCCAATGATCTTCCAATAATTTTATCCCATCCTTATAATGGTTTTCCGGAAGCTCTGCAAAATAACCGTCTACGGCTGCTATGGCCTATTCATTCGACGAAAAATGCTTTCCACGAAGGAATTGTTTGAGATTTCTGAAGAGATATTAGTCACTGGGAGCCAAATCTGGTGAATACGGTGGATGGTCAAGCAATTCGTACTTTAATTCTTTGAATTTAGCCATCGTCAAAACACTTTTGTGAGCAGGTGCATTGTCTTGATGAAAAATGATTTTTTTCTGCTTTAAACCAAGTCTTTTCTCACGAATATTTTCATCCAGCTGATCCAGCAATAATATTCAGAGTTGATTGTTTTACCTTTCTGAAGATAATCAATCAACAAAATTCCTTTTGCATCCCAAAAAACTGATGCCATAACCTTCTTTGCTGATTGTTGTGACTTCACCTGCTTTGGAGCTGAACAACCAGCTTCAGTCCACTGTAAACGTTCTTGTTTCAATTTAGGATCATGGTGGTAGATCCAAGTCTCATCCATAGTTATAAAACGACGCAAAAAGTCGGTTTAATTCGGCTTAAAACGCTCAAAATTACGCTGAGAAATTTGTTTTCGATCCAGTTTTTGTTGAATTGTTAATGTGTGCGGCACTAACTTTCCAAACAGTTTTTTCATACGTAATTCTTCATGTAAAATATAGAATACTCGTTCGTCTGAGATGCCTATGGCATTAGCAATTTCACGCTTAGTCAAATTTCGATCTTCACTAACCATATTATGTACCTGCTCAATGATTTCTGCTGTGGTTGCAGTTTTTGGTCGTCCTTCGCGTGGATCGTCTTTAAGGCTGGTACAACCACGTTTAAATTTACCACCTAAAATTCAACGGTGCGTTTTAAAGGTGAGGACTCCTTATAGACTTCTAACAATTGTTCATAAATTTCCTATGCTTTTAAACCTTTCAAAACAAAGAATCTAATGACTGCACGATATTCAATTTTTTCCATATAAAAAAAAAATCATTGACACGTCAACTTCAAATGGCTTGTAAACAAAGAAAGCATTAACAGAATGACTTGCAACTTTGCATGCGTTCTCAGGAATGTTATACCAACTTGAGAAAAAAAAAAGTTTGAAGCTAGCAGTGCCATCTCTTGGTGAGCGCAGGAACTTTTCAACCAACCTGTATATAAAAATTTCAAAATAAAAAAATAAGAAATATCATTTATTTTTACCTATTTTGTAGTTAATTTGTTGAGGGTTAAAAAAACGAGATACAATATATTTGTGTTATATTACACAGTACGACAGTGGTTGGTACACATGAGAAAGTTAACAGAATACAGCCCCACCAAAATGTAGAACAATAATAAAAATTAAAATAGAAGTTATGTTCTATTAATAGAATCAAGTAGGGAAAGGTAAAGGTCCATTTATACGTGAGAGAAAGAAAAAGAGAAGGAGAAAAAGGAGAGAAGACTGAAATTAGTGACAATGTAAACAAGTTGGTCGTTGGCTTAGAACGTTAAGGCGCTGATAAGAAGTATTCACAAAGCAGATTCTACTTTAGTTATTGGATTTCAAATTAAACGACATTGTATTTTAATGAATTTCGTACAATTTTGGTTATTTTTTAACAATTATATAACTTTATTTGATCTTTTTTCAATATTAATATTTTCTTTATTCAGCTAAAGGTCTTTTTCTTTTTTTATAAAAATTCTTATTTTATTTTCAATATTTCGCTAACAATTTGTTAGCATCTTCTAACAAATTGTTAGCGAAATATTGAAAATAAAATAAGAATTTTTATAAAAAAAGAAAAAGATCTTAAGCTGAATAAATAAAATATTAATGTTATTTTTTAACTTTACATGAAAATTAAAGCGCCATCTAGCGGAGAAAAAAATGTTTTTTAATAAAAAAAAATCTAAATTGAATTCCCTTTTCAAAACTGGCTCAAGCATTAAAATCGGTTCACCCATTCTGTTTTTATAGAACTTTTTATAATAGTATTACATTCGAAGCTTAAAAATCGATTTTCTCAAAATTCTTACGTGCTACAGCGAAACGCCGAGACACGTATTTCTTTATTTTAAGCCTATTTTCATATCCTGTTAAAAAATTGATTTTGTCGTACTGTGTTATATATACCTCAGGGCAGTATTCTAGGTCCTTTGCTTTTTAACATTTTTATTTATGATGTAAGTCATTGTTTTAAAAGTTTCAGATATATTTTATATGCAGATGATCTCAAAATTTTTGAACCTATAAAAAGCGAAAGGAATATTTCTGAATTACACAATGATTTAAATAGAGTTGTTTCCTTTAACTAAATGGGCTTTATTTTAACGTGGATAAATGTCGTGTTATGACTTTTTACAGCTGGCGTCATGTTTTTATTTCCCGATATAGTATTGGTGGTAAATTTTTATATACAATGGATGAAATTTTAGACTTAAGGATAGTGTTTGATACTAAGCTTTTATTTTGTAGTCATCTGAGTTACTTAGTACCCAAAGTTTTCTCACTTCTTAGTTTTATTTGTCGTAATATTAATAATATGTTTGATTATAATGTTCAAAAAAATGTTTGCTTCATTTGTGCGCTCTAGATTGGAATATGCCTCATTTTTTTTTTTGGAATCCCAATGCTAATGTCCACAATAATCGTGTGGAGCAAATTCAAGTTAAATTTTTTAAATAAAATTTTTCTTCTATGTATTTTCCAACGCCCTTTTACATCTTATGATCATAAGTGTATTTGGATTTCTATGAAGTCCTTGGAATTTACAAGGAATATCTTCTTATTATAGTGTTGTTGGTTGTTTAATTAATTGCTCCGATCTTTTTAATTTAATTAATATATTGGTTTCTCAAACTTTGTTAAGAAAAAATAATTTTTTACATAAAGATATTCACAGAGCTGAATATGCTAGTGATTAACCTCTTGTCAGATCTATGAGATAATTTAATAGTATTTGTTCTATGCTATTCTCAAGTATTTCTAGTAATGAATTTAAAAATTGTTTAATTAAATTGTTACAATTTATTTCCCTATAAGCTGTTAGTCTTTGTATCCGTAGACTGAATAAAGAAATAATAATAATTTTTTTTCGGGTAGGGAGGAAAAATGCCTAACGCATCTCAGAAACTGTCGTCACAGATCTGGTTTGTGAAGCTTGCATCCACTAAACCCCTCCCCCCTTCTCCTTTCTTCAGCCGCTCCCCCACCCCGGTCATTATCGCTTATCGCATTGTTTCGGGGCGGGGCTCCTATTCTGTTTATATCAAACAACCGTCGTCGCTCCTACGTCTAGATCCCGCTTTTTGTCGTGCAACACCTTCTCTATAAATGTCGCAACGTGTTTCCAAGTGTCCACGTTCTCCAACATGAGAGGAGATATTTCTCCGGCGATCTCCTCCACAGACTGTCGTCCTGTTCTCCATCTCTCGCACCTGAAGAAAGTGTGCTCTGCATCGTCTACACAGTTGTCTCCATAGATACAGAGAGCTCCGTCCATTTTTCCCATCCTATGGAGGTATTGCAGGAAATATCCACGTCCAGAAAGCATCTGTGTTACATAATAGTTTATCTCGCCATGTTTTCTGTTCACCCACTTATCTAGGTCAGTTATCAGTCTTGCTATCCATCTGCCTCGTGATTCGCCATTTCATCTAACTTGCCACCTTTGCATAGTCTGCGCTCGTGCCTCTCTTGTTGTTGTTTCTCCGTTTGTTCTACCGATTCGTCGTCATGTTCTCCAAAGTTATTTTCGCTCTTCGGCCAAGAGGTCAATTGGGATAGTCCGGCCTATGACGAGGACCGCGGGCTGCGACACCGTGCGGTATGTCGAGGCAACTCTTAGGGCAGCGGTACGTTGTACACTCGCTAACATTTTCCTTCGGTACTTTGCCCGTAGAGCGTCGGCCTAGATTTCGCATCCGTATAATAAAATCGACTGGGTCGTTGCCATCATCAGCTTCCTTTTGCTGTAGTTTAGTCCTCCGATATTTGCCATTAATATGCTAAGAAAGACCGTTGTTTGAGCTGCCCTTGTTACAGCATGTTCCAATTGGGCTGCGAACGTTAGTCAAGGATCTAATCTCAATCCTAGATATTTGAGCCACCTCCTCGTCTTAATTGTCTCAGACAAGACCCGAATTTCTACCTCTAGTGGCATGTGTCTTCTTATAATAATGAGCAATTCAGTTTTCTCCGTGGCCAGCTAAAGATTGTGGGAATCCAACCATAACTTAGTCCTAAGCATGACTTGGTTCAGCTCACTCTGTGCTTCATCCATGTTACGGGCCGAAATAACGGCTGCAATGTCGTCCGCGTAACCGCGTTCATTTTAATAATCAAATAGTTTCAGCATTTTGCTTTGAATAACACTAAACTAAAATTATATACCGAAAACTTTTGATCTAGTAATATTATTTTAGAAGTTTTAATTGCGAAATGTAACGAAATTGACACTAAACATTAATAAATTTCATCAAAATTAGTTAAACTTACTACAAAGTCTAAGTTTCTGAGTCTGAGATGTGTTTAATTAAAAAAAAAAAAAATATTTCGGTTGGTTTTTGCGTTAGAAGGATATTCGAAAAACGTGTCCTGAATCACATATAGTAACTCATTTTACATCTAGAGACCCTGAACTACCTTTGTTAAAATCAATTTTGTATGCCTGATCGTAAATATATATTTTTTGACGATTTTTAAATATTTTTTTCTATTTTAAAAATTTAGTTTTTTTCAAATTTACCAAATTTTTCCTTTACAGCTTTCTCGAGTCAAAATGCTTTGTTATAGAAAATAAGTTTGTAGGCAGCAAAGGTACTTAATTATATTTTCTATCAATATAATATCACAGCTTTAACAAAAAATATGATTTAACCTGAAACTATTTAATATCTAAAGACTGCTTTTTGGCGGTCTTGGGCATTGGAGGGTTAAATTTAATTTTAAGTTAATTTAATCTACAAACTATTTTGGGTATAGATACCCAAGTTAAAATCGAAAAATGTATAAACATACATGATTATGCATGGGCATACATTAACATTTACAATCATACATGATCTTATATATGACCGTATATCTGTGGATCTGATATTTGAGGGTATATGGTGATATATTTTCATATACAATCATATATGATCATATATGATTAATGTATGATCATAATTAACCTTTAAAATATCTGATGACCGCTTTTTAGCGGTGCTGTGCATTAGAGGGTTAAATTGAATTTTCAGTTAATTTAATCTACAGACTATTTTGTGTGTAATGTTAAAATTGAAAAATGTATAAATATACATGATAATGCATGAGCATACATGATCATTTAGAAAAATGCATAGTTCAATATATGACCATACATGATCTCATATATGACCATATATCCTTGAATCCAACATTTGACAGCTTGTATCCATATATATTTTCATATTTGATAATATGTGGTCATATATAATCTATATACGCTCATATATGATAATATATGACCATATACAGCCCAGCCATATACCTTCAAATTTCAGATCGAAAGATATACGGTCATATATGACAGCATGCATGGTAATATATTGATATTGATGTAGGGTACAATGAACTACAATTGAACTATGATAAAAATAATCTATGAAACGAACTACGTTTGTATTATAAAATAAAATGAGTTACAATAGAACTTTAATAAAGGGTGATTCAAGTAGAGATACTTTTTTCAATAGCCTTTTTTTGACAGATCACGTGTGAGTCGTGTCATGCTGTCATGTTGTTTTTGTTTAGTATTGTTTGGCATTTCATAATGAAAAGACTTACGCCGGAACAACGTTTACAAATCGTTCAACTTTATTACAAAAATTCATGTTCTGTGAGGAATGTTTTCGAGGCAAATTTTGTTCAGCGATCAGGCTCATTTCTGGCTCAATGGGTATGTAAACAAACAAAATTGCCGCATTTGGGACGAAGAGCAACCTGAAGAGATTTAAGAACTGCCACTTTATCCAGAAAAAACAACGGTTTGGTGTGGTTTGTGGGCCGGTCCATCGGTCCATATTTCTTTAAAATGATGCCGCTGAGAACGCAACCGTCAATGGCGACCGCTATCGTGCCATGATAACCGACTATTTGATGCCGGAAATTGAAGCTCGTGATCTCGGCGACATTTGGTTTCCCACAAGACGGTGCCACTTCCCACACATCGCATCAATCAATGGATTTATTGAGAGAACACTTCGGTGAGCACATAATTTCACGTTTTGGGCCGGTCGATTGGCCACCAAGATCGTGTGATATCACGCCGTTAGACTTTTTCCTGTGGGGATATGTAAAGTCTAAAGTTTATGCGGGCAAACCCGCTTCGATTCAGGCCTTGGAGGAAAGCATCACGCGTGTCATTCGCCAGTTAGCAGTCGAAATGCTCGGACGACTCATCGAAAATTGGAATCAACGGATGGACCTTCTAGACATAATCTTCAAAAAATAAATGCCAAAGAATGTTCTTTCAAATGATAATAAACATTCTCCATTAAATTTGAATTTTCTGTGTTTTTTTTTTTTTTTTTTCTTTAAAAAAGTAGGGAACCTCGAAATGGATCACCCATTATGAACTACGAATGAACTATAGAATAAACTATGATAACACCATAAAATAAAGTGAGCTACAATTGAATATGAACAACATTTAAACTGCATTTGAACCATACAAAGTGAATCATTGGCCTATAAATAAGTATTACCTTAAATTCTCTATAATAACAAATTTTTCATAAAGATAAATTCTAAGAACACATTTTTCTTTCAATTAAGTGAAATTGTTTCACAATCATTTTATTAAGAAAATGTATGTACCCAAATTAGAACTAATTCCTTTCCCATAGTTATGTTGTCAATTGTGGTTTCCTCTATTATTGCCACAAAAAAAAAAAAGAAAAAACACTAACTTTTTCCTATGACATTAAATGACAAATATGTTATTCTATCTAAAATAGTTTGTTCACAATTTTTGAATGTGTTGGTATGTGTGTGTGTACCTCATCTAGAGTAAGGTGTTAAGGTAAAAGTTTTCTGCTATTGTTGTTAGAAGAAGTTACATTGTTGAAGTCATCAATTTTGTTGTGAAAGATTAGTAAAAATTGCTAACAAAAAAAGTTTATCTTTTTTTTATACCCTCATATGTCGCAAGAAGTTGCTAAAGCTTGATGTTTTTGTTGTTGTTGATATGTATACACACACACACACACACAAATTTATACAAAATATCATAAATTACTAACAAGTCATTTTCAGGTGAAATATAATAGAAAAAACAAATATAAAATAAAGATGATGGTATTTTGTTGAGGTTATGTTGTTGGTTTTTTTGTTTGTTTGTTCGACACAAAACAAAAACTTTTTCAATTTGTATAAAATTTTGTTTCATTTTTTTTTTGTTAGAAAATCAAGAAAATGTTGCACAAATTTTCATAGGTGATAAAACAACCATTATGGTTAAATTTTTAAATATAATATAAAGATAGAGAATTAAATGTTATTTTGTTTAATCAAGATATATGAAAATGCAATTTAAAAGGATTGTCATAGTTTATGGTCGATTTAAATCAACCGTTTCCAAATGGGGGGTTGCCACCCTCTGAGGGTCTGTAGCTGCATTCAAAGGGGTCCGGGAAGAGTTCAAAAAACATTTTAACTAAGAAGGTAATAATGACAATTTTTTTTTTGCTTAGTTGAATACACAATATTATTTCTACTGTAATTTAAAATCCAAGTTACTAAGAAGCTTTTTTATATTTCAAAGGAAAATTTTTACAAAAATTTTATCTGGTAAATCTCTTAAATTCCATAATTCAATTTTTAACTACTACTATTTTTTCTGAAAATTTTCGGATTAATACAGGCTACGTTCGTAAATGCAGTAGTTGCGCATCACTGCAGCATAATTAAAGTAAAACGTTCAAAAATGCATCATTTGGTAGCACTGATTTGCGTCAAACGTTTTTTTATGCATAAAATTGACAGTGCTGCCGCAAATTTTTGCAACTATGGCATCATTAAAGTTTCTGATGCAATAGTGCGAAATCAGTTTTCTTTTTCGTTTAAATTGATTTTTGATAAGCAAAAGTCGTTTCATTTTTCTTTTAATTCTTTTATAAAGGGTGTCCCAAGAAGAACGCAATTTTTAAATTTTAAATAAAACACAGATATTTAAAAAAAAATCGTGAAACTTTATTATATCGTAAAGTAGACAGAATGAGGTTATGTATGGAACAATATATCGTGCAGATGGCCGCCGCGGCTTTGCTGGCATGCACGCGATCTTTTAATGAAATTTTCAATGACCGTTTTGCATGAATGCTGCGGTATTTCATTGATGCAGCGTCCAATTTCCTCTTTTAAGGCTTGAGTCGTCGTCGGCTTATTCGCGTAAACCATCGACTTCAAAAAACCCCAAAGAAAAAAATCTAATGGTGTTAAATCGCACGATCTAGGCGGCCAATTCTGATCTCCAAAACGCGAAATAACACGACCGGGAAATGACTGATGCAGCAATTGAATTTTTTCTCTGGCTGTATGACATGTGGCGCCGTCTTGTTGGAACCACATGCCCTCCACATTCATTTCTTTAATTCTAGGCAAGAAAAAACTGGTTATCATTTCACGATACCGAACACCATTGACTGTTTGCGCTTGACCTGCCTCATTTTCATAAAAAAAGGTCCAATGATTCCTCCAGCCCAAAAACCACACACCACACAGTGACACGTTGAGGATGCATTTGCTTCTCGTAAATCACTCGAGGATTTTCCTCACCCCAAATGCGACAATTCTGCCTATTGATGAAGCCATCAAGATGAAAATGGGCCTCGTCACTGAAGATGATTTTATCGGCAAAATCAGCATTTTCATGTTGTCTCTCCAATACCCAATTAACGAACTCCCTTCGCTGTCCATGGTCAGCTGGCTTCAGTTCCTGAGTCAATTGAACTTTGTATGCATGAAGATGCAAATCTTTCGTCAAAATTCGCTGCAAAGTGGATTTGGAGACACCAATTTGCTGAGCTCGGTGTCGAATTGAGGTGGATGGAGTTTGAGCGACATCATCACGTACAGCTGCGACATTTTCGGTCGATCGACCTGGTCGATGGCGCGTTGTTGTCTTTACATCACTAACAGACCCAGTTTCGGCAAATTTATCCATTAATCTCTTTCCAGTTGACTCTTTTGGAGCATTATTGTGACCCCCAATTTAATCGCAATTTGCGAACTGTAGCCGCAAAACTTTCACCATTTTGGTAAAACAATTTCACAATGAGAATGCGTTGTTCATTCGTGTAGCGCTCCATTTTTACTAACCTCGTACCTTCTACTAGCAAACAATAACAATTGTTCAAATGTCAAACAATGACACTTCGAATGTTGCCAGATTTAAAAATTGCCTTCTTCTTGGGACACCCTTTACTATAAGATTTTCAATAATATTCACCCTAATTCTAGTTGTCGTTATCAATGTCGTCATCGTTTTTGAGTCAACATCACTTTGCCTCGACGTCGACATCACTTCGACACCAAATTGGTATTCTAAAACAGCGTTGTAACGACGTTGACAGTTTATCGATTTAAACAAAAACACATCTCTAAAAATTGAGTTGGCAGATTTATTTTGTTTATTATTTTTGCGAAAAAATGTTTTTTTTTTGTGTAATTTAAATTCTGATACCAGTGATGAAGAAAATAAAGAAAAACTAGTATTGGAAAGAAGACTTCTCATACAGAAATCCAATATATTTAATCTGCCGGATAACAAGTGAGTAGCAAAATCAAAGTCTGTTACTTTAAAGAATGTTAATCTTCTAATTTTTTTTAAAGGTTTGAAAGTTACTTTCGGCTGAATAAAACAGCCTTCGAAGATGTGCTGGAAACAATTGCACCTAATTTGAAAACCGGAATCAAGTCCACATTTATTTCCAAAACAATAAAGTTGGCAGCTACATTAAGATTTTTAGCCCAGGGGTCGTACCAGCTCAGTGTTGGAAACGACTTTAACTTAGGGTTCAGCTGTTTCTGAAACTGTAGAAGATTTGCCACAGCTTCCTCCAGCGGGCTCAATATAAATTGTTGAATCTTCCGCCACCTGTAGCATTGCACTCGGCTTTGTTGGCTACCATTTTCTTGTTAACTTTAAATTTTAAGTCTCGCCAAACCTATAAATAAATTTTGTTATATTTTTATAATGCACTTTATATGATCATGCTTTCTTTACCTTCTGCCATCCATCTCACATTATTCTCGGTGGGCCAAGTGCATTTAATAAATTTGATATTTCTTCCCATTTTTTCGTTTTTTTTTTCAGTCATTATTTTTCCTCAAGTCGTTACTAAAAATTGTGTCGACAAAATCAGAGTCGTTTCAAGACAATATCGTCGTCACATTTTCTTACGGAATACCAAATACTTGTCGACTGTTTTCAATTATTTTCGATAACGACAACGGGAATACCAATTTTAAAAAAAAATCCCAAGACGACATTGTCTTGTGGCGATGACGACAACTAGAATAAGGGTGATTAATTTTTTATTTTAGGAATCCGCCTTCTTTTTCGTTTTAATTGATTTTTAATAATCATAAGCCTTTTCATCTTTCTTTTAATTCTTTTTTTTATTATAAGTTAACAAAAAGCTGTCATTTCTATTATCAAGGTTTTCAATAATATTTGATAATATTATTGTGAACATGTTTTTCATCAAACGTTTTAAAAAGCAAGCATTGTGCAGTTGTTGGGCAATATGAAAGCATCTGCAACAGCTGATCACGCATCAGCAACAAAACTTGGCATAACTGCCGCAGTGATGCACAAATTTACTGCATTTACGAACGTACCCACACTCACAATATATTTTCCGTTACCAACTTTAGTTTATTAAAAAAATAATAATACGTAAAGTTTGTTTTTAAAAGAAGAATCAATTGAAATTCATAGAAATATATTTTTTAACTATTTGAATCAGTCATTCAAAAAACAAACTATAAAAATGTACAGACATTCAGTAGGAGTTGATATTTTCTGTTAAATGTAAAATTTAATGTTTTCTATTTTTAAAAATTGAAATTGATATAATTCTTTTTTGTTTTCTTTTTTTACCAAAATAGTTTGTATATTTACAAAATTATTTCAATAAAAATTACAAGAAATTATTCAAATATACATACACACAAGAAAATAAAAAAATATATACATCTGTGCGTGTTGTGTTTTGTAAAATTTCATACAAATAGAAAAAAATTTGAATTTGAAAAACAAACCCAAAAATCGTTTTTTTCTACCTTTTTGTCAGTTAAAAATTTATGGTTATTTTAAACAACTTTCTATTGTTTTTACTACTTTTGTCAATTATTAAACAATGATTGAAAATAAACAACAAAATGGGTTGAATATAATGAAAACTCAGTAGTCCTCTTTTTGATTGTATTTACGATTAATTTAATATGTACAAGGTGGCGCAAAAGTAATCCTCCTATCAGAAAATGCTATAAATTTTGCGATTGGCCCCTAGTGTCAGTTATGTTTTGAGATTTGTGTAAACACACGTTAATAAACACTGCTCCAGAACGCGGAATATTGGTGACTATTTATTTGAGCAATAATGAAGATGATTTTTCATCAAAAATAATCATGAGTGATGAGGTCCATTTCCATCTTAGCGGGTACGTAAATAAGCAAAATTTACGCTTCTGGGGCACTGAAAATCCGCGTGTAACCCACGAAGAGCCATTACACCCGCTCAAAGTCACTGTATGGTGTGCTGTTTTCGCTGGAGGAGCCATCGGACCTTTTTTCTTCGAAGACGTCGCGGGCCAAACGGTTACTGTGAATGGTGAGCGCTACAGAGCAATGATCAACGAGTTCTTTTTGCCGCAACTTGATGAATTGGGATTGGAAAACATGTGGTTCCAACAGGACGGTGCACCGCCACACACTGCACGTGCCACAACCGATATGCTGAAGGATGCATTTCCCGGGCGCCTAATCTCCCGTTTTGGCGATTTGCACTGGCCAGCAAGATCGCCTGATTTGACCGCACCAGACTTCTTTTTGTGGGGCTTTTTGAAGTCGCGGGTTTATGTCAACAAGTCTCAGACTCTTGCAGCTCTTAAAAACAAAAAATTCGTCAAGAATGTGAAGACCTATCGCCGGAAGTTTTGGCCAAAGTGATGGAAAATGCCATAAAAAGGGCTCAAATGACAATCAACTGTGGCGGCGGCCATTTACATGACATCATATTCTCGACTTGATGTAAAAAAAATTAAAAGACCAAATAAAAATAATCCACAAGAAGAATCAAAGTTTTTAATTTTTTTTTTTAAATTACAGCCAAAAAACATCGGAAGGTTATTTTTGCGCCACCTTGTATTTTAAATTATTTTTAACGAAATAATATTGTGAGTGTATATTTTTATTTAAATATAAAAAATTCTAATATTAAGGGGTTCGTCAGCCTATAAAAATATCTTAAGGTATCCGTAAAGTAAAAGTTGTTGGAAACCGCTAATCTAAATAAATATTATATGCCCAAGATTTTGATTAAAATTTAAGCAAAATTATGTTTAACTTTTTGCTTAAATAAAATTATAATAATTCATTTAATTATTTTCTTAATATATTTACTCAAGCATATTATTAAATATTTTTCCAACTCATTTTATTTGAATTTAATCTCTATAGTCCATTCATGCTCATTTAAACCACTTAACAAAAAAAAAAGTATACTATATAATTGCATGATGCTAGACAAACTTTTTAACCTCAGAAAATGAGTGACAAAAATCAAATAATTGCCATGTTATAGTCAACGACAAATTAAAAAAACCCACACACACACACTCATACACAACATGAAAACATAAGTTGGTTTAACTCTAAACTCAAATAACATTTAGTAGCACTTAACCTACAACTAGGCACTGCAGCAATGTTTCTAAACTCTGGCTCCACTCAAAACATCCAACATAAGTATAACAAGGATTACTTTACCACAAGGCATCACTTACACTTTATCCTCTTTGCAGAGAGATTTCCAACATTTTTGATGTGTGTGTGTGTGTGTGTGTAGCTGATTGTGTGTGCATAATATAGTTTAACCACATAATAGCACAAAAGAGGGACTCTTTTCTAAACTACCAAAAAAAAAAACAAAAAAGAAAAAACTACTTTACCTAAACTAAACTCAACTAAGGTGGCATTGTGGTGTTCATTATAACACAAGGCTAATTAATTTTATTAGAATATGTTACCAGAAATGACTACAACAACAACGTTATTTTTAGAAAAAAAAATAAAATTAGTTTGAAGATGAGTACAGAACAAAATTTAAATTTTTTTTTTTTCCATAATAACACTATGCAGATGTATGCAATATTAAGAAGAACCAATATATGTTAAATAAGTAAACCATAAGTTCTTTTTGGGGAAAAATTTTCCACTAAAAGTAAATGAGATTGAAAAAATATTTCCTAGGCACGTATTTAATAGAGTCAAATGCAAATAGTAGTTGTCAGTACAAGTTGTTGTAATGTTTAAAGAAAATTGTGTTTATTTAAAGTAAATTTAATTTAACCCATTAACAATATTAGTGTAAACCGAATAAAAATGTTAAAGTCAAGCCTGGCGACTATAGAATGCCTTACATTAGTCTCAAGGAAAGTCTACTGGTGTTTGGGTACAAAATTTTAATGAGTGTGTAAATATTTGTCTATAAATAAAAAAAAAATTAAGTTAAAATTTAAATTATGTGAAATTTGGAATATAATTTTTAGAATATCATGTTTTTAAGGATCTCACAATTGGACTAAAATATAGCCTCCAGGATATGTGTTAAAGAGAGCAAAATTCCATTGAAAGTTTTGTTGCCATATAACAATTTACTTAAGCCTAGCTTAACCTAGAAAAAGGATATCATTTGTTTTTTTTTTTTTTTTCTTCTTATATGTTAGATATTTTTTTTATTGTTTTAAACATATTTCTATTGAATCCATTTGTTGTTATTTTTATTTTCTAAAAAGAAAAAACTATTCTAAAATTTATTGTTACTTTCAATAACTCTTTCAATACTATTTTCTCGTATTGTTTTCTTATTACACTACTTTTCTACTCTCTAACTTTGTGAAATGTTATGGTTGTCTGAGTAGATAAACTACACATCATTAATTTTTTCTACGTTAGACATGAGTCATGTTACAACAATATAAGCCCTGTGTGAAATACACAATAAACATAAGACAGAAATATAAGCAAATGCAAGGAAATGGTCGAATATTATAATTTCTACAAAGAAAAGTTAACTAAAATTTTTACAGCAGATCTAATAGGTAGATAAAACTGGTGGATATAGAAATGAGAGCCATGAGGAAATCGAAATATATATGAATATACATGGTCTTGTATATGATCATACATAAGCATACATGATCTTATACGTCCATGAATATTATCATATATCTTCAGTTTTAAAACGTAAAGGTATATGGCCGTATATTGCCACATATGATCATATGTGCTCAGATATGCTCATATATGACCATATACGGTCATATGCCCACATATTTCAGATCCAAAAATATAAGGTAATACATGAATATCATGTTTGACAATTTTTTAAATAATATATAGGCATGCATAATCATGTATGTCCATACATGGTTATGTATATTTATATATATTTAATTTTCTACATGAACACCTCCAATATTTGCTTGCCCAGGTAAATATTAAAATATATATGAACATACATGATCATACATTGGCTGGTATATGAACATACATGCTCATACATGATCATGTATGCTTAGTTCAATACGTGATCAAAAATTTATATATGACTATATATTTTCGGATCTAAAATTTGATTTTTAGTTTATGGCCATATATTTTTTTTTAAATGATCACATATGCTCATATATAATCATACAGGTTGGTTGAAAAGTTCCTGCGCTCACCAAGAGATGGCACTGCTAGATCCAAACTTTTTTTTTCTCAAGTTAGTATAACTGTCCTGAGAACACATGCAAAGTAGCAAGTCATTCTGTCAATTCTTTCTTTGTTTACAAGCCATTTGAAGTTGACGTGCCATTGATTTTTTTTTAATATGGAAAAAATTGAATATCGTGCAGTCATTAGATTCTTTGTTTTGAAAGGTTTAAAAGCAAAGGAAATTTATGAACAATTGTTAGAAGTGTATAAGGAGTCCTCACCTTCAAAACGCACCATTGAATTTTGGGCTGGTGAATTCAAACGTGGTCGTACCAGTCTTGAAGACGATCCACGCGAAGGACGACCAAAAACTGCAACCACAGCCGAAATCATTGAGCAGGTACAAAATATGGTTAGTGAAGATCCAAGTTTGACTAAGCGTGAAATTGCTAATTCCATAGGCATCTCAGACGAACGAGTACTCCATATTTTACATGAAGAATTACGTATGAAAAAACTGTTTGGAAAGTTAGTGCCGCACACATTAACAATTCAACAAAAACTGGATCGAAAACAAAGTTCTCAGCGTAATTTGGAGCGTTTTAAGCCGAATAAAACCGTCTTCTTGCGTCGTTTTGTAACTATGGATGAGACTTGGATCTACCACCATGATCCTAAATTGAAACAAGAACGTTTACAGTGGACTGAAGCTGGTTGTTCAGCTCCAAAGCAGGTGAAGTCACAACGATCAGCAAAGAAGGTTATGGCATCAGTTTTTTGGGATGCAAAAGAAATTTTGTTGATTGATTATCTTCAGAAAGGTAAAACAATCAACTCTGAATATTATTGCAGCCTTTTGGATCAGCTGGATGAAAAAATTCGTGAGAAAAGACCTGGTTAAAAGAAGAAAAAAAATCATTTTTCATCAAGACAACGCACCTGCTCACAAAAGTGTTTTCACGATGGCTAAATTCAAAGAATTAAAGTACGAATTGCTTGAACATCCACCTTATTCACCAGATTTGGCTCTTAGTGACTAATATCTCTTCAGAAATCTCAAACAATTCCTTCATGGAAAGCCGTAGACGGTTATTTTGCAGAGCTTCCGGAAAACCATTATAAGGATGGGATAAAATTATTGGAAGATCATTGGAACAAGTGTATTAAGCTTCTAGAAAATTATATTGAATAAAAAAATATATTTCGTAACAAAAACAGTATTCTTTCATTTCGAGCGCAGGAACTTTTCAACCAGCCTGTATATGACCGCTATATACCCTCCAATATCGGATCTGAATATATATAGAAAAATAAAGGATCATGTATGGTCATATATTGAACTACGCATGGTCATATACCACGTGTGCCCGAAGTATGTTCATATGAACATGAAGGTATGATCATGAAGGTTCAAACATATATTTACATGGGTTGTTACAAAAATTTTAATAAACTAATAATATCTTGCAATATTGACTGTTAAAAGAACTGCAAATACTTTATATGGAGCACAGAATAAAACAATCGTTTATATTATAATCTTAAAAAAAAATATAACATAGAAAATATTATACAAAAAACAAGTCACACACTTCTGCTACTTTCAATACTATATACTTAACATAAGCAGCCACCAATACTACAACAACAATCCAAGAAAAAAGTATTGAAACAAAAATAAAATAAAACACAACATGAAATAAAATGACAAACAAAACTTAACACGTATACTAGTAGAAGACAATGAAAAATTAACAAATACAAAAAAAAATATGTCAATGTCTTTAAGATTATCGTAAAAATGTTGAAGACATGAGTACTTAACAAAAATCAAGATTATAGACAAATTTATAAAAAAAAAAAAAAATGGGAAAATATAAAAAATGGGGAATTCTAATGGAACTAGAATTTAAAATTTAATATACTTAAATTTTCAAATGTTTTATTTTAATAATTGTCACATTATGTTCTTTATTTATTTGATATTATGTAATCAAAGAATTTAATAGTGGACATTTAATAAATATTCCAAGTAGCTTTGACACTTTCATTTAGTTTCCAATAAAAATATAATTAGTCCCCCCAGACGTATGATTAATATTAATGCAGTAATTGCTTTACATTTTAAGTAATAACTTTTAGCAAGTATTAAATAAATTTAAATCTATTAAAATAATTAATTTATTAGGAAAATTTAAAAATAAAAATATAATTGAATAGTAGGATTTTAAGATCATATCATATTATTTTTAATTATTTTTATTGTAAAGAAACATGAAAATTTTTATTAGTAAGTTATAGAGAATAAAAATTGAGAAATTCCACTGAGCCAGCAGGATAGAATACTTAGTATTTTCGGTTGGCGCTACCCAACAAAATATATTTATAAAAATGCAATGGCGATTTTTTATAAATCACAAAATCAAGAAAAAAGTAAAATAAATAAATAAATAAATAAATATAATGGGTGATCCATTTAGAGGTTCCCTACTTTTTTAAAGAAAAAAATACAGAAAATTCAAATTTAATGGGGAATGTTTATTATCATTTGAAAGAACATTCTTCGGCATTTATTTTTTGAAGATTATATCTATCAAATGTTGGCCGTTGCTACGTCGCAGATGGCCCATCCGTTGAGTCCAATTTCCGATGACTCGTTCGAGCATTTCGACTGGTAACTGGCGAATAACACGCGTGATGCTTTCCTCCAAGGCCTGAATCGAAGCGGGTTTGTCCTCATAAACTTTAGACTTTACATATCCCCACAGGAAAAAGTCTAACGGTGTGATATCACATGATCTTGGTGGCCAATCGACCGGCCCAAAACGTGAAATTATGTGCTCACCGAAGTGTTCTCTCAATAAATCCATTGATTGATGCGATGTGTGGGAAGTGGCGCCGTCTTGTTGAAACCAAATGTCGCCGAGATCTCGAGCTTCAATTTCAGGCATCAAATAGTCGGTTATAAGGGCACGATAGCGGTCGCCATTGACGGTTACGTTCGCACCGGCATCATTTTTAAAAAAATATGGACTGATGATTCCACCGGCCCACAAACCACACCAAGCCGTTGTTTTTTCTGGATAAAGTGGTAGTTCTTGAATCTCTTCAGGTTGCTCTTCGTCCCCAATGCGGCAATTTTGTTTGTTTACGTACCCATTGAGCCCGAAATGGGCCTCATCGCTGAACAAAATTTGCCTCGAAAACATTTCTCACAGAACGTGAATTTTCGTAATAAAGTTGAACGATTTGTAAACCTTGTTCAGGCGTAAGTCTTTCCATTATGAAATGCCAAACAATACTAAACAAAAATAACATGACAGCATGACACGACTCACACGTGATCTGTCAAAAAAAGGCTATTGAAAAAAGTATCTCTACTTGCATCACCCTTTAAAAATGGAGCTTGAACAATTTTGTCTACCTCTAAAAAGAAGTATTTAAGATCTGTTAGCCGTAAAGTTTTAAAGATTTACACAAGTGATTCTGATGAACAGCTTTCTAACTTAAAAACATTTAGGTTTAATAATATTTTTCTACTAAAAACTCCCTTGGACTATAAACAGATAAAACTATTTAAACATTCGAGGCGGTAAACATTTAAAAATTTTTAATACTTTTTAATTTAATATAATCATAATGAATTTTTCATATTAATGTTAATATTGAAATATATTTTATTTATTTTTGCATTTATACAATTTTCTTTTATAAAAACGTTAATTTTATCCACCTTGACGTATGAGCGTTATTAATTTGGTATTATTGTAAGATTTTAATTTACAAGTAGTTTTGTAACTTTTAAATCTGTGAAATTTAAAAGCATTTTAAAAGCTTATATATTAAGAGATTATTATAACCACACTTTTAATGTCTGATTTAAATATAAACTAAAATGTATTCAACTGCACACAATCAATAGATAATTACATAAGTAATTATATGATTAACAAAATTTAATGGGGTGGAAAATATTTAGTAACAGTAGTCAGCTGAAATATAAAGAACTAATTAACTAAAATCAAAAAGGAAAGAATTTTAACATAAAAAATTTTAGAAATATTGCTAAATTTGAGGCAAAATAGTGGATCTGAAATAATTTTAAATAATTTAAAGTAAATCCAAAGATTCATATGAACACTAATAAGATGATTAATATCGGACATGAAGACAATATGATAACCAACACCAAATTAACTTTGAGTCAAATTTTTTGCAAGCGGTCAAAATTCCGGGAAGGATTTTGATCCTTTTCTATGAACACTTCGCAAAATATAGAACGAAATTGCACAAACAAAAAATAATTTAAGCAAATACTACCGAGTCATGCTGGGGTTGAGGAGAAATGTTTTCGCGTAATTATCTACCTAAACCCAATTTTTTTTCATGGAATTGCGTGAATATAATTTTTTGATTGCTTTATTCATTTGCTTTTTTTAATTTTTTTATAAAGAAAAATTTTCAGATCTTGATGGAAAACATAAAACTTTAAAGAAACTCTGCCAAAAACACTACAAAAAAAATATATATATGTATATGCAAAAAAAACCCCTTCGATTGTAAAAAACTTGCTTCGATTAATCTTATGTTTCCATAAAAAATATTGTAACTATTGTAAAGTATTTAAGTCTTCACTTAAATGGCTTATTAACAAAAATCAAAATTTTTCACAGACCTCTAAAATATTCTAAAGTTTTCCTTCAAAGACCTTTTTCGAAATTTGGGCCTTTCTTTGTTGATCCAGGATAAATACCTTAAGAGAAATTAGTATCCTTTATTATTTTTGTTGTGTGGAATTCTAGATAAAATTAACGCTTCATTGAAATATAATTGTGTGGGGAAAGTTAAATGGGATCTCGGAATGATCTCGAAATTGTTCTTAATACTTTCGACTTTGTAAAACTATTGAGTACATTTAGAAATATTTTAAAAATATAAAAATATATTTTTAGTCTGATTCGAGATCATAGAATATTTTCGTTATTTTTACTTAGTAATCATGGAGAATACACAGAAAAATTTGTTAGACACAAGCTGAATGGAATGCATTTTCTGGTCCGCTATGACCTTTATTAACATTCTTCGTGCTCTTGAAAAGGAAAGAAAAGGAGAATGTAAGAAACACAAAAATAATATGTAAATTTCATCTAAACTAAATAATAAAAAACTCAACTGTATATAAACATAAATAGCTATTTCTTTTGATTTGTGAGTTAAATAGAGATATTTACAATTAACACTTTCAAGGACACGAAGAAAGTTGATGAAGATCGTAGCGGACCGGAAAATGTATTCCATTCATCTTGCGTCTAATAACTTTTTCTGAGTATTCGCCATGATTACTAAATAAAAATTGGAAAATTTTTTTCATTTGAAAAAATAAATAATAAAAAACTCAACTGTATATAAACAAAAATAGCTATTTCTTTTGATTTGTGAGTTAAATAGAGATATTTACAATTAACACTTTCAAGGACACGAAGAAAGTTGATGAAGGTCGTAGCGGACCAGAAAATCTATTCCATTCATCTTGTGTCTAATAACTTTTTCTGAGTATTCGCCATGATTACTAAATAAAAATTGGAAAATTTTTTTCATTTGAAAAAATTTTCTATGATCTCGAACCAGACTTAAAATACATTTTCATAAGTATTTAAAAGATCAACTATAAAAAAAAACTTCACTATGTTTTAAAAATAAATAAAAATTTTGATCGTAGTTTGCATATTTTTACAAAAATTCTAATATAATTTTTATTTCTTTTATAATAAAATCATTCAAATTTTCATTTGTTACTAGATAATTGGTATATTTGCGTAGATAACGCCTACCTTTGGCCCCCCCCAAATTTTTATTGTTAAAATTTAGAGGGCCAAATATTGGAATTTTTTCATATTTTTCCATTCATACTATTATACAGTTAGCACTTTTTCCCTCGCCCCCTGACCAAATGTTGGGCTTTTCTGATGTTTTCCAATCTACAATACTTGTACTCCGCCATTGAACTTAATGCATATTGCACTGGAAAAATCAAACCTTGGCCCTTCTTAATCAGAAAAATTATAGGGTCAAATAAAATATCTGCAAAACATCTGCAAGTTTTTTTTTTCGTTTCAAGAAAACTGCACATCAGACAAACTAAAAAATGTTGGCCAAGCTTATTATTAAACAAGGTCTCCTATTTAGAAACGCTGGTGCTTTGTCAGGTGCTTCTTACCATGGGTACTGTGTCAAAGTAACCATGAATGATTTGCCTGTACCCCAAGGTGACTGGAAGGAAGAGTACACTCGTCAAAACACTAAAAACAATGCTATTTTATTAACTGGTATTGTAGCTTTTGTTGGCACCCTTGCTTTTGTTAGATCTACCGGCGTTATTAATTTCAACTGGAGTCCCCCATCCTCTTTGTATTAAGTATTTCCAGCCCTATAGTTTAAAGCGTTGTAGCTGAATTTTCCCTTTAAAGTTCAGTCTTAAAGTACCATAAAATAAAATAACACAAATGTAGGACTGCTCTGCTATTTTCCAATTTAAAATATTATCTAATTAGTGGATTGAATCAACAGCAGATTGCACAGAAAATTTTTAACTCCTGGCCTCCTGAGTTTTAAGAACCAAAAAAGATGAGGGTCAAAGGTTGGCCTTTTCTGGCATTTTATAAATAGCCAATTAAACAAAATACAAGTTATTTACGAAAATTTAAACCTTTGGACTGATTAAATTTAAAGAACATTAAAGTACAGGGGCCAAAGGTAAGCCTTTTCTTAATATATAATCTTTTAATTTATAATATAATTTAATTAAAAAATTTAACTAATTAAAGATTTGCATACAAAATTAAACCTTTTGCCTCTCTGAATGTTAACAATACAAAAGAGCTTAAAGTACGGGTGGCGCAAAAATAACCTTCCGATGTTTTTTGGCTGTAATTTAAAAAAAAAAATTAAAAACTTTGATTCTTCTTGTGGATTATTTTTATTTGGTCTTTTAATTTTTTTACATCAAGTCGAGAATATGATGTCATGTAAATGGCCGCCGCCACAGTTGATTGTCATTTGAGCCCTTTTTATGGCATTTTCCATCACTTTGGCCAAAACTTCCGGCGATAGGTCCTCACATTCTTGACGGATATTGTCTTTAAGAGCTGCAAGAGTCTGAGGTTTGTTGACATAAACCCGCGACTTCAAAAAGCCCCACAAAAAGAAGTCTGGAGCGGTCAAATCAGGCGATCTTGCTGGCCAGTGCAAATCGCCAAAACGGGAGATTAGGCGCCCGGGAAATGCATCCTTCAGCATATCGGTTGTGGCACGTGCAGTGTGTGGCGTTGCACCGTCCTGTTGGAACCACATGTTTTCCAATCCCAATTCATCAAGTTGCGGCAAAAAGAACTCGTTGATCATTGCTCTGTAGCGCTCACCATTCACAGTAACCGTTTGGCCCGCGACGTCTTCGAAGAAAAAAGGTCCGATGACTCCTCCATCGAAAACAGCACACCATACAGTGACTTTGAGCGGGTGTAATGGCTCTTCGTGGGTTACACGCGGATTTTCAGTGCCCCAGAAGCGTAAATTTTGCTTATTTATGTACGCGCTAAGATGGAAATGGGCCTCATCACTCATGATTATTTTTGATGAAAAATCATCTTCATTATTGCTCAAATAAATGGTCACCAATATTCCGCGTTCTGGAGCAGTGTAGCGTAACATTGTTTATAAACGTGTGTTTACACAAATGTCAAAACATAACTGACATTAGGGCCCAATCGCAAAATTTATAGCATTTTCTGATAGGAGGATTACTTTTGCGCCACCTTGTACATTCAAACAGTAAATTACACGTTTATTATAGAAAATTGACAAAACAAGATTATAAAAAAATTTTTTGTGCACTTAAAAAAGTTTGTAAGTTAAACTAACTGAAAATATCATTTAAAAGAAATGATATTTCATTTAAAAACCGGTCTACTTAATTTTCATTTAAAATAAATACCATTTGTTATTTATTTTTAAATGTTGATTAATCAACTGACACATCCGTAAGAAACAAATGATATAATCAGTTAAAATAAATGTCAAAATTTTACCTACCAATCCTTAAAAAATAAATGTTTTTTCATTTATTTGAAATTATTTCCGTTTTTGTATTGTTTTTTTTTTTTTTAATATACTCGTACAATACAAAATGTATGTATGCATATAAAGCTATAAACACTTTTTGTGTGAATGTATTTGTATATGTATGTGTGTTTATGAAGTTCTTGTAATTTGTATTGAAAAAATTTGTATATATACAACCAATTTAAATAAAAAAACAAATTAAAATTTTTTGAATATTTTTTTTTTGAAACAGGCAGCAAACTAAATTTAAATTTGTAATAACTGTTACGGACACAAATAAACCACAAGTTTCCGTTTTGTGGGTAAATTTTTATTAAATGAAAAAAATAAATTAAACTGAAAAAATTGGTAAATGATAGTAAATTATTTCAAATAAATGTAAAGTTAATATAGATATTTCTTTAAAAAATAAATGTATCTTCCTTTATTTTTAAATGGAACGGAAAACTTTTTTATTAAACTACAAACAGTTAACAACATAATATTCTGAGTGTGTGTTCCAAAAATATGGAACTTTAGTTAAAAATTTCGATCTATTTTTTAAGCATTTGCAGTTGAAGGGTCAACTCTATGAAGTATTTAATATATCCAAATTTCTTAGAAAATCTCAATTTCAGAAAGGCTTTCGAGAGTCTCTAAAATTGAAAATACCGTTAACACCAATTAGGCGCCCATATCTGTTTAAAAAAAAATTATGCAACTACCATATTTTTTGAAACTGTTTTCAAATTAAAAATCTCCTCTTAAATATTTATCTAAAAAATTGTAATTTAAAATTTAGCTCAATTGTTTTTTCATAAAACATCAAATTTTACATCTATTGTCATCCATGGCGTATGATTAATATTAATTATTAGTAAACTAGAATTTGCTGTATAACTTTCTCAATTTTTAACATATTTTAATATTTTAAATTGTTTAAGATATCAAAAAACATTGTAGCATTATACTCTGAAAAATAAACTTTAACTGCTCTACTTAAAATATCAAAAAAAAAAAAATCATAATATCAAATGAAATATATCATTTACCTTCATTAAAAATTTCCATTATATTAAACTTTTTGAACTTGAATGCTTTAAAATTATGTAGCTGCTACTGTATGATGTGCATACAGCTGCTGCTGCTGCTACTTACTTATCATAAATTGTCTAGTGACTTTTTGATGGCTGTAAGTTTTTGCCACGAATGTTGAAGTTTTTATGTTAATAATAAAATGACAAAGTGAGTTTGAAATAGATAAAATTTATATAAAAAAATACATATTTTCCTAACTTTAATTAAAAAAAGATAATATACATATTTTATAAGTAAAAACAAGTAAGGATTACAAAAAAAAGAAAATGTTTTTCTAATTTAAATAAATAAACAATAAAATTTTTATAAACCAATATTAAAATTTGTCTTTGTGGTTTTTCTAGATAATCATTTAATTCTTTAAATATTTTTGTGTTTACATTTGCATAACTTTTAATCAAATTCATGTCAATATTATTTAAAACTTACAAAATTAAATTTTTACTATAAAAAATTTCTTTGGTAGATGATTATTTTTTTTCTAGGTTTAAAATATATATAAATTATTTTATATATGTTTGTGTTAGTTAGCTATTTAAGCATGCATAGTCACGTTTTATTGTTTGAAATTTCTGTTGACAAAAATATATTTCACAACTTTTTTTTATATATATATTTTTATATACATATATATTGCCAACTTATCTGTCTTAACTATCACCCGAAGTTAGAAAAAAAAAAGTAATACAGTTTATTGTATATGTAAGAATGTTAAAACAAAAATGTCAACTTTACAAAAAAAAAAATATATACACAAAAAAAATTGGACATGTGTGTAAATATTTCTCTATGACCTGGCATTGTTTAACAAATATATAAAGTTTTGTTTGTATATATATACTTTTTTTATCGACATTTTGTATAGGCTTTATGTTATTTTATAATTTGCATACATTTTGGCCTGGCAAATTATAACAAAAGGATATAAAAGCATTGAAATATGTGAAAAATTTTACAATTTGTCAATTCACTTGGTTTTTGTAAAAGATGTTTTAAAATATTTTTGTTAAATTAAAATATATGTATGTATTGACAAATTGACAAATTGTTGTGCATATAGAACAATTCATGTCTGAGAAAACTGAAATAATTGAAATTATACACATTTTTGTAACAGATAAAAAGTTATATGGAATAATGTAGTTAGAGTAAACAATGAATTAATATTACTCATACGCCACATGTGATAAAATAAATATTTCAAATAAATTTTCATAATAGAAAATTTTCAATTTTGAAAGACATTTAAAAGCACAGATCTACAAAAGTCTTATATACATATAGTAAAAATTTAAGTTGCACAAATTGTTGAATAAATGTTTTTTTTTTAATTTTTTTCTATATTTATATATATACTTCAAAAATAATAAAAAAAATCTCTTAAAACCCTATTTTGACCCCTAAGTCTCATGATAACTTAAAATCAGTCTTAGACTTTAAAAAGAATAAAAAGTTTCTTTTAAAAAGTCCATTTTGATCCCTCATGATAACTCAGGGTGAAAAAAAATAGATTAGTTTCTAAGGTAAAACGTATTTGAATCTTATTTATTTTCTATTTCTGAAATTTTTGGTAAATATGTTTCTTTTTATACCCTTCACCACAGGTGAAGTGTAATTTCTACAATATTGATCTTAGACCCTATAAAGTATATATATTCTGGGTCCTTATGAAGAGCAAAGTTGATTTAACGTGTGTTGAAATGGGTTTTCTGAAGAACCCAGACATGATGAGGACTTGATTGTTTTTTATTTCTGTTACATGTGATCCATTTCTGTTTGCTATTAAAAATCAGACAGATCGGTTAATAAATGGCTGAGATATTAGCAAAAAACCAGGACTACCTCTAATTTTTTCGGTAAAAATCCCTTTGTTTAATATGTATGTAGAACTTTACGCATAACAAACACATCCATGTGTTAAAATTCTTTTTTTTTTCATCTCCACCTTTTATACACAAACAACACACATACAAAGATTTGTCATTTAAATAAAAACTAAACAAATCTCTAATTAACGAAGACTTTTATATATGTACCTCTATTGACGATGATTTTGTGTGAGCTTCAATAGCTCAGTTGTCTAGACGCTATGTCACAAATACTTTTTTTCTCTAAGGCCGCGGGTTCAAGGTTCAAATCCCGGTCAATTCACTTTTTTTTGTAAATTTTTTTTTATTATTTTCTTAAGACTTTTTTTTTTTTGTTTATTTTTGGTTTTTTTTAACATTTAATAACTAATTTATATAAAATTTTATATTACTAATTAAATAATCCATAAATAGGCTAAAAACATCAACATTTTTATAAAAACCCTCTGATACAAACAAAATACAAACGGTTTTATTTCTCTTTTTTGCTCCGATTTAAAAGAATTTATAAAAAGATTTTTAAACCATTTTCTCATATATTAAGAAAATTTTATACATCATTTATCTTTGAGTGCAACTATTTTAGGTCATAACTTATAATAATTTATAAAAAAAAAAAATTATAAACTATTTTCCTTCAAATTTTTAAAATTAAGCTAAAGAAATTTCAAATATTTTTGATAAAAAAAGCGAAATAAAATCCCAAATGCAAATTTGCCAGCTAAATCAAACGTTTTTGTAGAAATAAAACGCATGCAGTTGTAGTGATTTCTTTTAACGATTTGTTGAAATTCTTTTCTTTCACCTCTTCACCTTTTATACAAACACTATTCTAGAGCTGTAATATGACCTATGGATACGTCTAATATAGTATAACATATTTGCTGAAAAACTCGGAAATATCGGTTCGGATACAAAAAAGTTATGCCCAAAACATAAATTTTTTTTAAATACCTATTTTCTGGAACCATAAATCTTCCCGAGTCCAAGTTTTATCACCAAACTAAATGGTTAATTTCCTCTTAAAGGCGTCCGTATATAAATCTGTCCATTCCATATATGTCCATATATAAACTTCAGTTTTTTCCCAACCATGGTGAAGGGTATATAAGATTCGGCATAGCCGAACTTAGCCGCTCTTACTTGTTTTTATTTAAGACTTCCCCACACAGAGAAAAGTTTTGGCAGTTTCTAACTTAAGTTTGGTTACAACTACAAAAATCGGTTAGTACAAATGAATATTGTTTTCAACAATTTTGGTTGCAATGCCAAAAATAAACATGTCTGGCAGAAAGGTGTTAAGGCGGACATTTTTTCATTATTTGCTTCGTAAAAAAAAATCCATAATATCCGGTCTTGGTGAATATCTACAAAAGAATAGCATCCTAAAAATTTCACAATTATTGCTCCATCAGTTACTAGCACACTTTTAATTTTTCCACATTTAAACCAATTTTTTTCACATTTTTATCGGAAGGTTCAAAAACTTCGTATTGGTAACTTAGGCCATGCCAAACACAAATTTATACATGTATAAAATTTCAGTTATCTAGCCGAAGTGCAGACATTTTAAATTTTTGAGCCCACGTATTAAAATTTTTAAAATTTCATCTGGGAAATTCACACGCCATTCTGTTTTTTGTTTTAGCTTAAATAGTCTGGGTAACTAAGGGGCAGTTTTGCCAGAATGTGGTAACCAAAAATTGTTAAATTTGTGGGGAAAAATGACTGAAAATTTTTATGAGAAATATAACCTGATCATGTTAAAAAATTACAAAATTCATTAATTCTCAGTGATCGTTTTGTTATCGATCGATGCCAATGCCGTATAAAAGTAAAATAAAAATATTAGATTTTGTCTAATTTAAATAAAAAACTATTGTCTGTTAAACAATATTTAGGAAGTCTTAAAAGTTTATTTTTCTTCGACACTTCAACACTAAACTTTTTTTTTACAGAAAGAACAAAATACATCAAATTTTAAAATAATTTCGCATTCAAAGTTGTACTTTATATAAAAAAGCAAAAAGCTGTAATAAATGGCTAGGCTTGCTAAAAAAAAAATGGCTAAATCTTACCACAAAATATCTAAATTGGCAGCACTGTTAAGAGGACACTTTTTCTCTTATCAACCACATTTTTAGCAAGTTATTACTAGAAATTCCAAAGAATTTATTTTCAGTTGATTATCACATACACCGAGGAATGCACTTTTAAAATTTCAGATTTCTACACACAGAAAAAAAATTGGTCAATTTCCAACTCAAATTCGGCTTCTACACTTAGAAAAAAAAACTTAATAGAAAAATTTGTAAACGATTTTTAATCGCACTTCAATATTATTGTACTGACTTTTAGTAAAATAAATATTATTTAGCAAATCTTTTTGCTATTTACATTTTACAAATTGCAGAATTTTTACAGAATATTTACAAATTTTTGTTGCTTATTTCAGAAATCAATCTACAAATTTTTGAAACTCGATTTGCTAAAATAAGCAAAAAAAAAATACTTATTTTAAAGAAGTAGATATTGAAGGAAATGTTATTTCTAATAATTAAAAGTTACTCCTACAAATTTAAATTATTACATAGCTTAAAAAACGGATCTTAAGTGAAGATAGCGAAAATTGAGCAAAAATATTTAACAAAACAGAAATAAGCAAATTAAAACAAAATAAATTTGTTTATGATTTTTTATTAATTTTGTCTAAAATACTTAAAAAAAAATCAAATAAAATAAAAGGATTTTGTTGCTTGATAAAAAAAAAATAAATTCGAAATTTTATACTAATATTAATAATATTTAGTAATATTTTTATTTTTGCTGATTTTAGCAAACTGATTTTAAATTTCTCTAATTTTTCTTCTAATTTATTGTACCGCTGGGCTCAAATTAGCAAAATTTCCCTTAATAACAGCAAAATTTTAAGTTACCATTACAGATTTTTTTGGTGAGTGTACAACTGAGTATTCAGCAATCACATTTGAAGTGGGTTGTTGTAACCAAATTTCTTGGTTGTCGCAAACTAAAATTCACTTTTAAATTGGCAGTTTATTTTTCTCTGTGTAGATAAAAGTGTTATGGGAAGGCCGTTTAAAGGAAAACTTGAAACCCCTAAACACTTAATTTTACACCTTTCTGGCAAATATTAATAAAATCGTTTTAGTGACGAATAACCCAGGAAACAGGCAGGCCGACAAGTAGGATACTCTTTCAATTTAGAACCTCAACTTTTATTACGTTCTTGGCGAAAGTTCTTAAAAGTTCCTTTTAAGTACACACATTTTAAATTTTAGGCATCTATCAAAAGTAGTTTGTACAGTGCATTAAGCGGAAGGGGGGGGACTTTTTCCTCTTGAAAGTCATTTTAGCCACTTTTCTGTCAAAAACTACTTTTCACTGCGAAATTCCTTGAAGTTTCTGAGATAATAATGATTATGGAGGATCGACAATGGAATTTTTAATGCATTTTATGTCAAAATCCATGCTTAATCTCAGAATTTCGCAGAGATTTATGCACTGCTAAATAGCCCTTTAAATTACCTTTCATTTGAGTACATATAATATTGAGTGAAAACAAAATTTTTGATTTTTTTGCAAAAAATTATGATGTTATACACTGTCTTTTTTGCCAAAAAATGAAACATTTTTTTTTCACTCAATATTATACACAAATGAAAGGCAATACCAAGGGCATCAAATAAAACTACTTTTCATTGCAAAATTCCTTGTAATGATGATTATGGAGGATCGACAATGGAATTTTTTGTGCATTTTAATGCAAAATCCGTACTTAACCTCAAAATTTCGCAGAGATTTATGCACTCCTAAATAGTCCTTAAAATTACCTTTCATTTGAGTATAATATTGAGTGAAAACAAAATTTTCGATTTTTTGCAAAAAATCATGATGTATACACTCACCAAAAAAAGTCTGTAATGGTAACTGAAAATTTTGCTGTTATTACGGGAAATCTTAGCAACACATGTCTGCTGACGCGTAGTACAATGAAATTAGTAGAAAAATTAGTAGCCGCTACAAAATTTTAGTAGACCTTTTGTAAAGTGGAATTTAAAATCTGTTTGCTAAAAGCAGCAAAAAAAATTACTAATATTATTAATATTAGTACAAAGTTTTAAATTTATTTTTTTTTATCGAGCATCAAAAATTTTGATTATATTTTTTAAAAAAAAATTTATACAATATGAATTTATCATTTTGTTTTTAGTACATTTTTTTTTTTACTTTTAAGGTTAAATTTTAATTGATTTAACTGATTTTAAGAACTAAAAAACCTTTTTAGTGCTATTATAAGTGGATGTCCTCTTTTTAGATATGAGTCGGTATCTTCACTTCCAAAAATTTTTTTAAACCTAAGTAACATTTATGGACAATTTAAGTTTGTATGTATAAGTTTTAATTATTACAAATAAAATTTCCTTCAATATCCACTTTTTAAAATTAGTATTTTTTTGCTAATTTTAGCAAATCGGTTTTCAAAAATTTGTAAAATGATTTCTGAAATTAGCAACAAAAATTTGTAAATATTCTGTAAAAATTCTGTAATTTGTAAAATGTAAATAGCAAAAAGATTTGCTAAATAATAATTTTTTTACTAAAAATCAGTACAAAAATAGTAAAGTGGGATTGAAAACCTTTTACAAATTTTTCTACTAACTTTTTTTTCTGAGTGTACACTGTCTTTTTGCCAAAAAATTAAAAAAAAATTTTCACTCAATATTATACTCAAATGAAAGGCAATACCCCAGGAAGCCCATACCTCAGGAAGCACATATTTTAAATTTTATGTTTCTAGCCAAAGGCATTAAGAAGGGTACTCTTTTACTTTAGAACCCCATTGTTATCACTTTCTCAACGAAAATTTCAGAAGGTAACTTATCAGCAAATTAGTGAACATATATTTTGAATTTCTGATTCTTAACTTCTTTAGTTTGGATAAGACAGAATTTTTCTATTTATACCCCACATATTAAAAATAAAAAAAAGCCTGTCTTAATCTCATACGTGGGACTAATTAATTGATGATTATATTCATTACACTTTAAAATATCCTATACTTTTGTGCAGGCCATCAAGGGGAGAATTTCCTTAAGAAAATTCCTTATACTCAAGACAAGGGCATTGCAAATTTCAGGTTTCTATCCAAAGAGCGAGACTTTCCCATTTAAAACCTGTTTTTTGTCATATTCCTGGCATTAATTCCAAAAAGTGTATTACACAGTGCAGCATTTTTAAGGTCATCGTGTGGTTCCTCCTTCATACCCGTTTTTTTTTTGAAGTATATATCGAAACTAAAAAAAACCTGCAAAGGACTTGGCCAGATTACATCGAATTTTTTTTTTATGGACACCCTAAGTTTTTGTACCCAAACACGATTTTTTTAAAAAAGGAAAATTTTTATGGAATCCATATATCATAAACCGTTCGGAATTTTGTTTTTATGTCTTTGGCAAAGTTGTAGATCCAAACCAAAGCAAACAAATTCTCATATGGACCGACCCAAAAAAATTGCATCCACTGCATCAAAATTGCAAAAAATTGGGAAAAATGCTATTTTTTCATGATTTTTTCATGATTTTGTCCTGAAATGGCTTAAATACTGGGAATTTAAGAAATCTTTCTTCAGCTAAATTATATCTAACAACAATATAAACAACTCTCTAGTACATGTCATCTTAATACGAACATTCCTTAACCCTAGAAAGCACATCTTTTTGCTCACACTTATTTTGCATAGCCAATGTTTGTCGTTTCGACAAAGAAAGACTATATAGGTTAATGCCGTTTTTGTTGTTACTTGTTTTCAAATTTACTATTTAAACATTTTATTGTTGTAATGCTGATATGTTTTTGAAAAAATGAATATATTTATTTTATTAATAAAAAGTAATTATTTTATAACGCAATTAACAATTTCATAATTTTTTTTTTATTTTTTGTTTAAGTTTTTTTGTTTATTTATACAAATGCAAAACATGTGTATTATTAACTGCCGATGATTTTATTCTGCTACGATTTTACCCGAAAAAAGTATAGTAACTTCTGGCAAAATGAGAAACACAATTACTTTCTTATCACGCTCTCATTTACCGAATTTTTGTTAATAAAAACGCTTTTTGGTAAGATTTTGGTAACGACAAACATTGGCTATGCAAAATAAGTGTGAGCAAAAAGATGTGCTTTCTAGGGGTAAGGAATGTTCGTATTAAGATGACATGTACTAGAGAGTTGTTTATATTGTTGTTAGATATAATTTAGCTGAAGAAAGATTTCTTAAATTCCCAGTATTTAAGCCATTTCAGGACAAAATCATGAAAAAATCATGAAAAAATAGCATTTTTCCCAATTTTTTGCAATTTTGATGCAGTGGATGCAATTTTTTTGGGTCGGTCCATATGAGAAGACATAAAGACAAAATTCCGAACGGTTTATGATATATGGATTCCATAAAAATTTTCCTTTTTTAAAAAAATCATGTTTGGGTGCAAAAACTTAGGGTGTCCATAAAAAAAAATTTCGATGTAATCTGGCCAAGTCCGTTGCGGATTTTTTTTAGTTTCGATATACACTTCAAAAAAAACCTGGTACGAAAGAGGAACCAATTTATGTGTTGCACTGTGTTATCAACGAATTAGCGCATGTTTAAAGCAATGCATATTAAAATTTCAGATTTCTAGCCCAAGGGGTTTTACAGGCCGTTAGAGGAGAGGCTTCCCTCTTTGCTGCTGCACTGTATAAATTTCCAAAATTCTTGTCTTAGCGGATGTCTATGCCGGAGGAGAGGCTTCCCTCTTTGCTGCTGCACTGTATAAATTTACAAAATTCTTGTCTTAGCGGATGCCTATGCTGGAGGAAGAAACAAATTTCAAGATCCTAGATCTTGCAGTGGGCTTTGTGCTGTAAGGCATAACGTATAGGACTATTATACAGCAGGTTGTGAGATTTTATAAATGATTTTCAACGTATTTAACTGCCTTAACTAAACGTGCTGAACGAGGTTTATTATTTGTGGCTGTACGGCCACGATTAAATTCATTTACCCAATTCTAGATACGTAAAACAGATGTGTTAAGTACTTTCTCTTAAATTTTCTTAGGTGATTTGCCTTTCAAATAGAATCATTTGATGATCATATTTTCAAAATAACAAAAGTTGGTTCAAACAATCGATTGCTGAAACAACTGAATGACGTATTTGCCACACAAAAAACATCCCAGTCATCTTTTGCAACTTGATATTTTTCAATATTCTATTTTTTATATTCTTAGTGCTGCTTATATGAATTTGTAAAGACGTATTGAATTGCCTTCGTATAATATCCTGTTCAAAACTAAATGTGAATTTCGACTACTTAAAAGTCAAAGACTAGGAGTAAGTAGATGCGTTGACCTACTTTAAAAAACATATTAATTTTATATTAAATTTTTGTATAATTTATAACAATAAAGGAACTCACACAGTGTACTAAGTGTTGTATCGTGCTATTTAAAAAAGGTGTTATTAATGTTTTTTATTTTTCGACGATTGTTTTTATCATAAAATCATATATTATTAAATCTTTTTTAAATTCAATTTTAAAAACTCTTATTTTTCAAAAGGACAATACAACATATACACTGCGCGTCATCAGGTTAGCGCCCCTCCTTTCACTAATTAATAATGTCAAATATTATCTGAACCAATTGAGATATAGCCTCACAGTTTTTATTTCGTAGATTCCTATCAATTCTCTTTAAAATAAAACAACAATGACGGCTTTAACGTTCATGTCAATATTTTAATATATTTATTAGAAAATCTATGAATAAAAAACGTAGTGAAAATTGGTCAACAGGATAGCGCCATCTACGGTAAATTCAATTTAATTATTATTTTGAGCAACTATATAGCTTTTTAATACTTATAGACTATATTTTAAACAGTTTTAAGGATAATTAGTAATGCGTGGTGCCGCCTTTGTTTGAAATTACTTCGAAAATTCGATTGGGAATTGAATGGTAAAGTTGTTCAATGTAGTTAAACGAAATGGTGGACCAAGCTTGTATGATGCCTTCGATTAATTCGGCTTTTGTGCTGCATTGTTTTCCAGACTCGTACACTTTCCTAGCCAACCATCCGCAGACGTTCTCGATAATATTTAGGTAGGGCGAGTATGGCGACCATTCAAGGACGTCAAGTTTTTGGCTCTGAATCCACGATTTCACCGATCGGACAGTGTGTATTGGAGCATTATCGTGCTGGAAATGCCACTTCAGATTTTCAAATAAGTTTTGAAAGTGGGGAAAAGCCGTTTTCAAAACCCTGTTGTAGTTTTCCGCATTCATACGCGATTCTAAAAACTGCAACTCGATGGTGCCATAGTAGGATATTGCTCCCCACACCATCACACCCCCCACCCGGCTGTGGAGGCGGTCCAAATAATGTTCCTCCTTACGTAGGTCCGGTCCTTCTAAATTAAACTTCTTTTCATCTGAAAAGATAACGTAATGCCACTGAGTAGACCACGTCATGTGCGTTCGAGCAAAATTTAAGCGCATTTCCTTTCTAAGCGTATTAAGTGGTGGCTTTTTTTTTAATTTCGCCTCTGTAGGTATGAAGCTTTCCTAATCACTCTTTGAACCGTTGACAAGCTCGCCTTAACACCAGTTTTTTCTTTGATTTTGGTAGACGAGTCGTGCTAATTCGATGCTTGCCTCAGTATGGCTCGCTTGTCTGATTGGGAAACCACTCGATTATTGCCGCCCTTGAAGTTTTTTCTATAGTTTTCCTTATTTTGAATAAAACTCGCAATCGTTTTTTTGTGCCTTCCAGTTTTTTCTGCAATTTTATGGAAGGATAGTCCGGTATCATAGTAGGCTTCAATCTTTGCTCTTTCTTCCAAAGATAAAACTGTTCCTCTTCCCATTTTATGCGTTTATTTAAAGACAATTACTAGTTTAATCTGAACAAAAAAATTGGTAACCGTGATTGCAAAAACAAGCGAGATCACTAAAAATGCATTTGGGGGCGCTAATCTGATGACGAAATATAAGTACAAGCTTTTTCGTCAAAAATAAAACAAAACAGCAAATAATATATAAAGGTTCTTCTATCGACCTTTAATTTTTGGAGAGAAAGAGAGATTGCAAAACCAAAACAAAAATAACAAATTTACACGTAAATAGGTAAAATATAAAAAATCAAAAACATATGATCGAAAGGGGGGGCGCTAACCTGATGACGCGCAGTGTATAACACTTGGCACCTGTCTTGTGAACAACCTAAATATAACATAGTTGTCAATGGGAATTTGTTTAACAAATTCGATATTTTCCTTTAGTTAGATGTACCTACATTTTTATTCTTAATTACAAAAACCCCATAAACCTAGGAAAGCACAGTGTGGCAAATTTAATATCATTTAAGAATAATTTAGTAATTTCTTTCCAACATATCCATAGAATCTACGCTATTAGAATGCAAAGACAAAGACAAAATTGTTACGTTTGTTTGTAAATGTATTCTTAAATAGAGAAATTGCAATGTTCCAAAATTTTCGCACAGCCGAGATTCTCTTGACATTTATGCCACTGTACAATGTGCTATAAATGAAATAATATTGTATAACATAAAAACCCACAAAATTTCAAAAAGTCAAATTAAATGAATTGCTTAATTAATAAACTAACAAGATGTTATACTCAATATGAATCTACACCATATATGTTTGTATGCTACTAAACTAACAAATACTAAAAATACTAAATATGGAAACTACTATCGATGTACAGTGAACAAACACTTACCCAATAAACATTAAAAATCTATATTTAGTTTTAAAAATTTGCTAGAATTTGACATTATTTTTATTTTTTTTTTTCAGTAAAAATCCAGTTCATATAAATTAAAAAAATAAATTGTATTTATTTGTTGGCCAATACTGAAAATACTGACATGCAACAATATCTTGTGAAGCTTTATATGGATTTCTTGTTTGGATTGTAAAAAATATGTAAGTAAGTTGAAACTAGTAAGTAAGTTGACACTTTTGCAAACATTCTATTTTTCTTCTTAGCTCAGAATTAATACACTCAGAATATTATGTAGTTAACTGTTTGTAGTTTAATAAAAAAGTTTTTCGTTTCATTTAAAAATAAAGGAACATACATTTATTTTTCAAAGAAATATTCGAAATAATTTACTATCATTTACCATTTTATTTCAGTTTCATTTATTTTTTTCATTTGTTTGAAATTTAATAAAAATTTACCCACAAAACGGAAACTTGTGGTTTATTTGTGTCCGTAACAGTTATTACAAATTTAAATTTTATTTGCTCTCTGTTTCAAAAAAAATATTCAAAAAATTTCAATTTGTTTTTTTATTTAAATTGGTTGTATATATAGGTTGGTTGAAAAGTTCCTGCGCTAACCAAGAGATGGCACTGCTAGCTCCAAACTTTTTTTTTTCTCAAGTTGGTATAACTGTCCTGAGAACACATGCAAAGTTGCAAATCATTCTGTCAATTTTTTCTTTGTTTACAAGCCATTTGAAGTTTACGTGTCATTGATTTTTTTTAATATGGAAAAAATTTAATATCGTGCAGTCATTAGATTCTTTGCGTTTAAGGGTTTAAAAGCAAAGGAAATTTATGAACAATTTTTAGAAGTGTGTAAGGAGTCCTCACCTTCAAAACGCACCGTTGAATTTTGGTCTGGTGAATTTAAACGTGGCCGTACCAGCCTTGAAGACGATCCACGCAAAGAACGACCAAAAACTGCAACCACAGCATAAATCATTGAGCAGGTACATAATATGGTTAGTGAAGATCTCAGTTTGACTAAGTGTGAAATTGCTTATGCCATAGGCATCTCAGACGAACGAGTACTCCATATTTTACATGAAGAATTACGTATGAATAAACTGTTTGGAAAGTTAGTGCCGCACACATTAACAATTCAACAAAAACTGGATCGAAAACAAATTTGTCAGCGTAATTTAGAGCATTTTAAGCCGTATAAAACCTACTTCTTGCGTTGTTTTATAACTAAGGATGAGACCATGATCCTAAATTATAACAAGAACGTTTACAGTGGACTGAAGCTGGTTGTTCAGCTCCAAAGCAGGTGAAGTCACGACGACCAGCAAAGAACGTTATGGCATCAGTTTTTTGGGATGCAAAAGGAATTTTGTTGATTGATTATCTTCAGAAAGGTAAAACAATCATCTCTGAATATTATTGCAGCCTTTTGGATCAGCTGGATGAAAAAATTCGTAAGAAAAGACCTGGTTTAAAGAAGAAAAAAATCATTTTTCATCAAGACAATGCACCTGCTCACAAAAGTGTTTTGACGATGGCTAAATTCAAAGAATTAAAGTACGGATAGCTTTAACATCAACCGTATTCGCCAGATTTGGCTCCCAGTGACTACTATCTCTTCAGAAATCTCAAACAATTCCTATGTGGAAAGCATTTTTCGTCGAATGAAGAGGCCATAGCAGCCGTAGGCGGTTATTTTGCAGAGCTTCCGGAAAACCATTATAAGGATGGGATAAAATTATTGGAAGATCATTGGAACAAGTGCATTGAGCTTCTAGGAGATTATATTGAATACAAAAATATATTTCGTAACAAAAACATTATTCTTTCATTTCGAGCGCAGGAACTTTTCAACCAACCTGTATACAAAATTTTTCAATACAAATTACAAGAACTTCATAAACACATATACATATACAAACATATTCATACAAAAAGTGTTTATAGCTTCATATGCATACATAGATTTTGTATTGTACGGGTATATTAAAAAAAAAAAAACAAAAAATACAAAAACGGAAATAATTTCAAATAAATGAAAAAACATTTATTTTTTAAGGATTGGTAGGTAAAATTTTGACATTTATTTTAACTGATTATATCATTTGTTTCTTACGGATGTGTCAGTTGATTAATCAGCATTAAAAAATAATAATAAATGGCATTTAATTTAAATGAAAATTAAGTAGACCGGTTTTTAATTGAAATATCATTTGTTTTAAATGATATTTTCAGTCATTTTAACTTACAAACTTTTTTAAGTGTACAACTCTACTAGAAAACGCAAAAATAAAATACATAAGGATTTATACAATATTCGTATCCTCTAGATAATGAATATAAAATTAAAATAAATGATTATGTAACATATGTTATAAAGGGTGGTTAAATTTTAAGGGCCGATGTTGATTTTAACTTAAACACAAATGATTAAGAAAATTATTATCATTTATTTTTATTATGATAATATTTTATGGTTCAATTATGTGTGGAACAAAATATCGGTCAAATGCTTGCCACGGCTTCGGTGCCATACCTCTATCCGATGGTCCATATTTTCAATGACTCTGAGATATAATTGAGATTCAATGTCGTTAATGTGCCGAAGTACACTTTTTCTTTTAAATATCCCCAAAAAAATAAGTTCAACGGTGCCAAATCACATGATCGTGGCGGCCAATTGACATCGCCACCACGTGAGATATAAAGGACATTGAATTTGTCGCGCGCGCAAAAGAGCCATTGTTTCGTTAGCTGTGTGGCAAGTGGCACCGTCCTGTTGAAACCACATATCGTCCAGGGTCATATCCTTAATTCATGGCCGCAATAAGTTCGTTATCATCTCGCGATAGCGAACACCATTCACGGTAAATGCTTGACTGACCTCATGACACACTATTGCGGACAACAGCAATGTTTTCCGCAGAACGAACTGGGCGAGCATGTACAGGTGTTTTCACAGACCCGGTTTATTGAAATTTGCCCACAATTCTTTCGATTGTGGACACATTTGGTCGTTATGCTGACCAAAAAAAAAACACGAAGTGTACGAAATGCATTTTTATTTGAACGCCCATTTTCATAATAAGCCTGAATAACTTTAACGCGTTGTTCGATTGTGTATCTTTCTATGGTTCAAATTGAGTTAGTCTGAAATTAAGAAATGTCAAATGAAATGCAGAAAAAACTTGACGTGTAGGTGTGGTTCACATTCAACATCGGCTCTTAAAATTTAACCACCCTTTATTATTAAAATATTAAGTTAAGTGGAAATAAATTACTCAAAATATAATTCTTATCATATCTTAATTCGCTTGAGTTAAGAAGAATTTTTAGAATTTAGAATTTAAGAATTTTTATTTTGTATTGTTTGAACTTAAATTGAACTGGAATTCAAGACTTAAATTAAAGTATATTTACAACATAATGTTTGTCTGGAATTAAAAAAAAAAAAAACATTTTACTGCAGTATGCTATTAAATTACAGTGTAATTATAGTATAAATCAAGGTTTGAAATAAAAAAAAAAACAACAACTGGAATTACAGTTAATTTATACTTGAATTTCAGCAAAATTGTTTATTGGGTGGGTACTCATGTGAGTGCATATGTATAAAATTACTAGTAGAATAGTTATGTGTATAAATTTATACTTTAACAACATACATATGAGGCTTTCCTTACATACAGAAAACAGATACATTGTGAATTTACTGATTACTAAACGGGGTTTAAAAATTTTTTTCTTGAAGAATTGAAATAAAACATGTTATCTCATTATATAACTTTATTCGATCTTATTTTAATACTAATATTCAATTTTTTAAGCTAAAGATCTTTTTCTTTTTTTTATATAAAATTTCTTATTTTATTTTCGATATTTCGCTAATAATTTGTTAGCATCTTCAGGAAAACAAAATAAAATAAGAAATTTTATATAAAAAAAAGAAAAAGATTTTTAGCTTAAAAAATTTAATATTACATGTTATCTCATATTAACTGGAATTTTGTCATTAAAACAAATATATTCATGGCTCCAACCAATCCATTTAATTGAAGCTAGCTACTATACCAACTACCCTGCTACAGCAAAAATTATATTGGATTAATTTTAAACTTACAGTATATGTATATATTTTTCCTTATGATAGGAATAGAACAAGGAAAATTTTTTTAACTTGTACAATATGTGGGGGAGGTCTGATAAATTTAAGATTTTTTCTTTTTCAAATCAAAAATTTTTATTTTTTTTTTATTTAGTAGTCATGGAGAATACACAGAAAAACTTATTAGACACAAGCTGAATGAAATACATTTTCTGGTCCGCTACGACTTTCATCAACATTCTTCGTGCCTTGAAAGTACCAATTATCAATACACTGGGAAAACAGATTCATTCTGACAAACATCAAAACATATAATATACGCAACGAGGTACTAAATGCCTTTAGAAACACCACCTAATGTATACTATGGACAGGAAATTTTATTTTTAGCAAAACCTAAACAGTCAAATTAGCTTAAATTCATTTCAATATACTAAACAGGCATTATTTATTAAATTCAGATGTTCACAGATACAAAATTCAATAAGTTTTTTTTTATCCAGTAAGCGTGGCATTTAAGATAAAAATACCAATAATGATTGTTTTGGAAATTCTTCTACATATTAGGAAATATTGCTCAGATCTTTTAGGTATATATGAAAAAAGATATTGAACGGCATAGAAATCTCGATAGCTGGTGAAAAAATATCATATCATAAGATATTACAACTTTATTTTAAAAACTGGTTTCCACTTAATTTTACAATATTTTAAAATTTTGTAAAAAGTCTGAAAATTAATCCATGATATAAGTTTTAATTTTATCATATATACGTTCATTAACACTGACGTTTTATGAAATTTAAATGCTTAATTCAATTGTCAATAATTTTGAGTTCTACGACTCAATTTATACACTATTTAAATTATTTAAAATATAATTTTATAAGCTTGATCTCGTGTATACATCATTTTTAAATCTGATCAATATTTTTCTATTCTGTAGACGAATTCCCATTTGAAATTCAATTTTGGTAGTTTTTATTTTAATTGTCACGCCCTCTGCGAAAAAAGGCAGATATATTAAGATGAACATTAAATATTTAATCTATGGGTATCTATTGATGTCATTTACATGTTTTCAGATCAATTTGACAAATTTTAAACAGTTAAAATTAAGCTACGATTTTAGGTTTTTCCATTTTCATACTTCATTTTGTCCGATAGTGAGTGATAAATATTGCGATACACAATTAGGTTGTTTAGTTCTAAAATTTAAAAATGTATTCCCTAGTGTATGGTTTAATATCCTGATAAGATAGATTCTTGTATAATTTCTATGACCAGACTGCTTCGCTTAGAAATCTGAAATTTAAAATATATATTCAGTGGAGTACCTTGAAATCTCTCCTGTGATAGTTTATGGAATTCTTCTCAGGAGCCATTAAAAATAGGTATTTAAAGGGAAGAAATATTACCGCTATGTCTAGAAATCTGAGTTTACAAATATGTGTTCCCTGGAAAATGAACTAAATCGCCGATATGTTATATTTTGTAATTGTTGTCAGGGACGTACAAAGATGGAAATTAAAAATTTAAAATATGTGGAGTGATATCCCACACAACACAAACTACAGTAAGACCATTTGAAATATCTTACAACTGCGGCATAAAAATAGTATTAAAATAGCAAATGGGCTCCCATATCAGCCGATTCAAAATTCTGAAGTTAGGAAATTGAAATTTGAACACATCCAATAAGCCAGTATTTTTTTAAACGTTTCCGGGTAGGGGCAAAAAGGGAAAAAGTCTCGCCCTTGATGGCCAGCCAAACCTCTTTTTTTAAAGTTTCCAATATAAAACCTGGTTAAATTGGAGACTCAATTGGGGAAAAGCCTCCATTTTAACGATCTGCTCAAACCTTTCTAAATAAAATTCTGATATATAAAATATGTATTCCTTGGAGTATGGGCTAAGTTCCTTAAAGAGACCTTTTTATTATTTCCAAAGAGAATGTGATAAATATGGCTACTAGAAGAGAAAACCTCCTCTTAATAATTTGGCCCAAACTGCTGGATCTGGAATCTTGAATTCTCTGCAGGCATAGGCAAACACTAATACGGATATATTAATTTTAATGGGGATGAGTAACACCAAGTATATTTTTTTTTAAATTTCGGGCATCGGGCAAATCACCCAACTCAATGTTGAAAATTGAGACAAAAATTCCTCCTCCCAAAAGCAGGAGCTTAGTAAATTTTTAAAGGAATCGTCAAATAGGGGGAATCTTTTCCCTTAATATCTGGCACAAAAACTTTCAACTAAAACATTAAGCAAGAAGTCTGAAACTTAAAATTAATTCTTCCAAGAATGTTAGACAAATTAACTACAAGGGAAAAGTTCCTAGAAAAGACAGTTCAATTGTCTTCTTAATAAATTATACTTAAAAAGACCCTTAAAAAAATCGTTTTACATAGTCAAATTTGCGGCATTTTTCTAATTGCATTAAATTAAAATAAATAATATATTTGGAAAAATCGTATTAGGAAATTAATTAAGCCACGTGTTTGATTACTGAAAAGATTAGAATGGAACAAAATATACCTTTAAATAGGTTTTTTGCTTGTGCTCCGCCTTCTTCTGAAGGCTGAGGAGATCTCTTGCACAATTGCTATGAAAAGCCTCATATCTACAAACTACACATAGATAAAGATATTTTAAATTGAAATTCAATATTTGAAACATAAAATATACTTTTCTTTTTAACTTATAAAAACCAGAAAATTCAATATTGCAAGTCGTTGGTTGTTTGACTGCACATAGAACATCTACCAGAATATAGCAGTTGAAGCAGACTTTTTTTATGTTCTACAACTTAATTTTTAAAACAAACGAACAATGACAATATGAAATACAATCTCCAACCTACAGTTTAAACAATGACAACAATAACAAAAATATTTCCTGCAATATTTTATTAACAAAAATATTCTGGCAAAATTGAAAACATATTTTATAACAAAAACATCTCTTATATTGCATTCTAAATTAGGCAAATGATTTTTCTATTTATATATATTTTTTTTTCATTTACGTGGGTAACAGGCAATTGAATTGTATTTAAAATTCATAAATGTTATATTTAAGTGTGGCATCATGAATAAAACAATTTTATGGTAAATTTGCATTTTGTGTGATAAATTATAAAGATGAAATTGTCGGAAAAATAATAGAAATTAGCATTTTTAAATTTTGTATATTCCATAAACTAAAATAACTTACCTTATAAGAACCTAGATTTTTAACAGAACAGGCTAATTTAATATTTCTACCAGCAGGTACTGTAATATTATCAATAACGTCAGTAAATTCAGGATCTTCAGTTTCAACTGGAAAAAAAATTAAATAAAAAAAATTCATTTAATATTTTACATTGTCATTTATTTATTGTGATTTATTTAAAAATATTTAAAATACAATTTAAATAATCAACAGTACAATTTCTTTAACCAGTTCCTAATTAATATCAATCATACGCTTAGTAGCCCAGCAAAATAAGAGCTGAGAAAGAAGTAGTTAAACACTACATCTACTGAACCCGAAGTTGTGAAAATTTCGGTGAATCATTAATGATTTTAACATTGGCGTGTCATTGGGAGGAAGTAGTTTATTTCGGTGCTATGAAAAATCGATGAGCAGATGGACTTTTTCATTCGTTTACTGAAGTTGTTAAATATAGGGGCTACAAAATTAATATAGGGAGTGCCTTTTTTTTATGTTAAATATGTGATTTTGAACACGCCAAGAATTATTATTCCGACCAGGACAAAGTGAATATCACTGGTATGCAAAATATGTTTTCAATAAGGCATTTAATGACTGTAGGAATTAACCATTTATAGACCAACTTAATAATTGTTGTTTGTTACTAGTAGGGGTTAATATCAACATTTTGGAAGTTGTTTAAAATGACTTCTTACAAATCGAAAAATTTGCACTATTAACTTTTTTGGATGTTCTGAAAAAGAGATTCGTAAAGAATAACATCCATTTTATTTTGCTGGGAGGTAAATATACAGGTTGGTAGAAAAGTTCCTGCGCTCACCAAGAGATGGCACTGCTAGCTCCAAACTTTTTTTTTCTCAAGTTAGTATAACTGTGCTGAGAACACATGCAAAGTTGCAAGTCATTCTGTCAATTCTTTCTTTGTTTACAAGCCATTTGAAGTTGAAGTGTCATTGATTTTTTTTTAATATGGAAAAAATTTAATATTTTAATACGCAGTCATTAGATTCTTTGTTTTGAAGGGTTTAAAAGCAAAGGAAATTTATGAACAATTGTTAGAAGTGTATAAAGAGTCCTCACCTTCAAAACGCACCGTTGAATTTTGGTCTGGTGAATTTAAACGTGGTCGTACCAGCCTTAAAGACGATCCACACGAAGGACGGCCAAAAACTGCAACCACAGCAGAAATCATTGAGCAGGTACATAATATGGTTAGTGAAGATCCAAGTTTGACTAAGCGTGAAATTGCTAATGCCATAGGCATCTCAGACGAACGAGTACTCTATATTTTACATGAAGAATTACGTATGAAAAAACTGTTTGGAAAGTTATTGCCGCACACATTATAAATTCACAAAAACTGGATCGGAAACAAATTTCTCAGCGTAATTTGGAGCGTTTTAAGCCGAATAAAACCGACTTCTTGCGTCGTTTTAAAACTATGGATGAGACTTGGATCTACCACCATGATCCTAAATTGAAACAAGAACGTTTACAGTGGACTGAAGCTGGTTGTTCAGCTCCAAAGCAGGTGAAGTCACAACGATCAGCAAAGAAGGTTATGGCATCAGTTTTTTGGGATGCAAAAGAAATTTTGTTGATTGATTATCTTCAGAAAGGTAAAACAATCAACTCTGAATATTATTGCAGCCTTTTGGTTCAGCTGGATGAAAAAATTCGTGAGAAAAGACCTGGTTTAAAAAAGAAAAAAATCATTTTTCATCAAGACAATGCACCTGCTCACAAAAGTGTTTTGACGATGGCTAAATTCAAAGAATTTAAGTACGAATTGCTTGAACATCCACCGTATTCACCAGACTTGGCTCCCAGTGACTATTATCTCTTCAGAAATCTCAAGTAAATCCTTCGTGGTCCATAGACCACGGGATGGGATAAAATTATTGGAAGATCATTGGAACAAGTGTATTGAGCTTCTAGGAGATTATATTGAATAAAAAAATATATTTCGCAACAAAAACAGTATTCTTTCATTTCGAGCGCAGGAACTTTTCAACCAACCTGTAGTTAAAAAAAACTCAGTTACCTTTCATTAAATATAGTAAATTATTTATTAAATTCGTTGACTCGCAGTTATAATTTTATACAAAATATGTATTGCGGTCGCCATATCAGAGCCACAATTCAATTTCTTCGTTTATAACCTCTTAATTAATATCAATCATACGCCCAGTATTTAAAAACTATATATAAAATTCTAATTAATTCATTATAAAATCACAGTAATATTTCTGTAACAAATTAATATCATTAAAATTTAAATACTACAAACAATGACTTAATTACTTCCACATCTATACATCTACAATATCCAAAAATAGCAGGAAGATAATAACAATTAAATTTAATTGCTAAACACCTAAGCTTTAGTACTGAAAACAATTACCATTTCCTAAAAATTATTTAACACACAGATACACACAGTGAACAAAGTGAATTGAGTAAGTTTACCAAATTACAAGCAAATTATCCCTAACCATAATACTCGTAATAATGAAAACACAACAAACACAATGTTTATTGACTCCAAGTGTATAAGTTTAACAACATTTTAGGTAAACTTGGCAATCATAAAAATTATTTTGTCATTTGTATAAATTTGGCTAAATGTGCCAATAAACTTGTTACAGAGAGGCATGGTAATGACAACACAAATAACAACATTGACAGCATATCAGAGAATATAAAGAAGTAGCGACAGCAATCACTGTAGCAACAAATTTTATGGGCCAAATAAAGAGAAAATTTATTTTATACCAACAAAATAAATATCTCAATTTGCTTATTAACTTCAAAATGACCAAAAAAAATAAAAAACTTGTTCATGAACTTTTGAAATGTTTTGCAGGCGGTAATGGGACCAGCTAAGAAAAAATTGAATGCAAAAGAAAAGGAATTATGGATAAAAAAAAAGAAAAATTTTAGGGAAATGTACGGAAAATAAAGAAAGTAGGTTTATCTAAAATTACCCATAACGATCTGGGAATTGAGCCGGGAAAATAACGATAAAAACAAGGACAGAATAAAACTCCAGATAAAAATGAATATAAAGTTTTAGCATTAAAAAATCAGTTTTTGAAAAAAACTTTAGCTTAATTATTTTTGGAAAATTTTCAAATGTTACATTTTTTTTTGAAAGCCTCCAGCAAAACTATTTGGAAAAAGTCATGGACTACTTTTAACAAGGCAGATTTTATAGGTTTTTTAAATTTTAATTTTTATTCTTAAAATGTTTCTTTCAAAAAATTTAAAGAAAAAATATTGTTCACTTAATATTACACCCAAAAGAAAGGGAATTCAAAAGCATCCAATAGAAAAACTTTTGAGCGCGAAATTTCTTTTTATTTCTGACAAAATTATTTTTATAGAGGATCGATAATGAAAATTTCAAAGCATTAAAATCAACATTTTCCAGTGATTTCTGTACTGCAAAATATACCTTTTAATTTCCTTTCATTTGAGTATAATATTGAGTGAAATAAAATATTACGATTTTTTGCCAAAAAAAAAGGACATTGTACAGGGTAGCGCAAAAATAACCTTCCGATGTTTTTTGGCTGTAATTTAAAAAAAAAAAATGAAAAACTTTGATTCTTCTTGTGGATTATTTTTATTTGGTCTTTTAATTTTTTTTACATCAAGTCGAGAATATGATGTCATGTAAATGGCCGCCGCCACAGTTGATTGTCATTTGAGCCCTTTTTATGGCATTTTCCATCACTTTGGCCAAAACTTCCGGCGATAGGTCCTCACATTATTGACGGATATTGTCTTTAAGAGCTGCAAGAGTCTGAGGCTTGTTGACATAAACCCGCGACTTCAAAAAACCCCACAAAAAGAAGTCTGGAGCGGTCAAATCAGGCGATCTTGCTGGCCAGTGCAAATCGCCAAAACGGGAGATTAGGCGCCCGGGAAATGGATCCTTCAGCATATCGGTTGTGGCACGTGCAGTGTGTGGCGTTGCACCGTCCTGTTGGAACCACATGTTTTCCTATCCCAATTCATCAAGTTGCGACAAAAAGAACTCGTTGATCATTGCTCTGTAGCGCTCACCATTCACAGTAACCGTTTGGCCCGCGACGTCTTCGAAGAAAAAAGGTCCGATGACTCCTCCAGCGAAAACAGCACACCATACAGTGACTTTGAGCGGGTGTAATGGCTCTTCGTGGGTTACACGCGGATTTTCAGTGCCCCAGAAGCGTAAATTTTGCTTATTTACGTACCCGCTAAGATGGAAATGGGCCTCATCACTCATGATTATTTTTGATGAAAAATCATCTTCATTATTGCTCAAATAAATAGTCACCAATATTCCGCGTTCTGGAGCAGTGTAGCGTAACATTGTTTATTAACGTGTATTTCGCATGTGTTTACTACACAAATGTCAAAACCGAACTGACATTAGGGGCCAATCGCAAAATTTATAGCATTTTCTGATAGGAGGATTACTTGTGTACTCGAAGGAAGCCAAACGTAAATGCTTAAGAGTTTAATTAATTACAATTTACAAGGTCATTCTTCTAGTTCTCTTGCTCATTCACCCTATTATATTTTCTTATATATTTTTTCTTAACTTTTTCCCTGATAATATTTGTCAACGGTTTATCTTAAAGTTCTGAATAAAATTAACAAAAAATTCAGATGTTTTTATGCAGTAGTTTTTATCTCCAATCGTATTTTATCTAATATTTCGTTGGTTACATTAATTTCAGCAAACAAATTAATATGCCAGTTTAAGCGAAGGACTCAATAAATACTAAGACATTTATATACACACACACACACATAGACCAACTTAATTTAGTAAATTGTTGTTTTATTTATAAGCTGGAAAAGACATCAGTTTTAAATGTTTAAATATTTGTGTAAGCGTCTGTCTATTTGAAATGTCTGTCCAGTTTGGTTTTTGTTTATAATACAAAACAAAAAGATCTAAAACATAACCATAATAATCAGAAAAAACTTATACTTAAACAATGATACACGCACACACACACAAATTAACACATAGATGCATATTTAAGCAAACAAATACAAATATCCCTACAAACATAACATATATATGTACATTTAACGCTTTCCATACTAAATGCCCCACTGCAAGGAAAGGTATGTCAATACCACTTCATAATAACTGTAGTTGGCTACCACAGCTACTTTAAGACCGATATAAAATTTTTAAAATGGCCATTCCATTAAAGGCAAGTGTTTTTTTTTTTTTTTTTTGTATAACCGTGTTTATTCCGCTATTTTACCGGTTTAATTTTGAAATATCTTAAACTACCGTTATAATAACGCCAAACTACCGAAACTACCGATTTTTAAAGGTATTTTGCAGATATAACAAAATTTAACAGGTATTATGAAATAAACCCCGTAATATTAAAAGACACATATCACTATTGCAACCGCAGTTTTTAAATTTTCGTATGAGTATTAATCAGAGGGTGATAGACAACAACTTGATGGAATTTGGAAAATGCTGCAATAGAGCTTTATATGGGCAATTTTATTATAAAGAGTGTCCCAAGAAGAACGCAATTTTTAAATCTGGCAACATTCGAAGTGTCATTGTTTGACATTTGAACAATTGTTATTGTTTGCTAGTAGAAGGTACGAGGTTAGTAAAAATGGAGCGCTACACGAATGAACAACGCATTCTCATTGTGAAATTGTTTTACCAAAATGGTGAAAGTTTTGCGGCTACAGTTCGCAAATTGCGATCCATTTTCATCTTGATGGCTTCGTCAATAGGCAGAATTGTCGCATTTGGGGTGAGGAAAATCCTCGAGTGATTCACGAGAAGCAAATGCATCCTCAACGTGTCACTGTGTGGTGTGGTTTTTGGGCTGGAGGAATCATTGGACCTTTTTTTTATGAAAATGAGGCAGGTCAAGCGCAAACAGTCAATGGTGTTCGGTATCGTGAAATGATAACCAGTTTTTTCTTGCCTAGAATTGAAGAAATGAATGTGGAGGGCATGTGGTTCCAACAAGACGGCGCCACATGTCATACAGCCGGAGAAACAATTCAATTGCTGCATCAGTCATTTCCCGGTCGTGTTGTTTCGCGTTTTGGAGATCAGAATTGGCCGCCTAGATCGTGCGATTTAACACCATTAGATTTTTTTCTTTGGGGATTTTTAAAGTCGATGGTTTACGCGAATAAGCCGACGACGACTCAAGCCTTAAAAGAGGAAATTGGACGCTGCATTAATGATATACCGCAGCATTCATGCAAAACGGTCATTGAAAATTTCATTAAAAGATCGCGTGCATGCCAGCAAAGCCGCGGCGGCCATCTGCACGATATATTGTTCCATACATAGCCTCATTCTGTCTACGTTACGATATAATAAAGTTTCACGATTTTTTTTTAAATATCTGTGTTTTATTTAAAATTTAAAAATTGCGTTCTTCTTGGGACACCCTTTATTTTTATTTTCCCCTAACTCCCACTGGAGCATAGGGCGCCAAGTTGTGCAGAGGCAAATTTTCGCGAACACTAGGTAGTCTTCTCGTGACTGGCATATGTCTGCATTTCTATACCGCAGGCTTATAGCACAGTGATCAATTTGATTTTCTGTGTTATACCTATCAGAAGACAGCCAAGTATTTCTATGACACAACTTATGGTTAAATAGTGTGCCACCGATAAGAAGTTTTCTGGCATTACAGAAATCTATAAATCGTTCACCGTTATCGTTTCGAGTGCCAATTCCATGTCTACCCATTATATGTTCCAATGATTCATTATCAGAGCCTACTTTAGCATTCATATCACCCACTACAAAAACAATGTCACCACGTGGAACAGAGTTGTATGTAATATTAAGCTGTCCATAACATGAATTTTTAACATCATCTTTGGCAATTTAAGTTGGGGCATAGCACTGAATAATTGTTATGTTTCTGATTTTAGATGCAAACCGAACGAGTAGTATTCGCTCAATCACAGGTTTTCAGTTAATAAGACTATTCCGAGAAATTTGTGCAAGCATTAACCAGACACCAGGTTCGTGGTTAAAACAATTTTTTTTCCAGAGTACAGCATGTTTGTTTGGGCAGGTAGGGTTCGAAAATTATATTGGGAAATTTGAATAAAATTAAAAATATTAAATAAATTCAAAACTAAGTCTTAATTATTAGTTATTTGGCTTAATTTTAAAAATTTGGCTTCATTTTAGAGAAAAAAAAAATCATTGAATTATTAACATCAAAAATATTCAGTAAACAGTAATAGTTCTGGGTAATAAATATTCAAGCACAAGGTAAATTTTACAAAAGAAAATATTTATTTTGTTTTATTTATTTAATTATTTTCTTTTTTTTTTTTTTAAATCTGTTAAAAATTAAAATAAGAAAAAATCACAAAAGAAGCTATCCATTGAGATAGCTAAATATTGGATTAAAAATAAATATTTTCTTTTAAAAAATTGACCTTGGGCTTGAATATTTATTAAAAAGGTCGAAGAAATTAAACTGAATAATTTAGTAAACAGTAATATTTTTGTTTTGTATATATGGGACACCTAAACGTATACTTTATAATTAATAACTAATATAATAAGTATACGTACAGTGGTACTTATTTATTATGGTACTATTAAATTAATTTTTATTGAATATTCGCGACACACACAATAATGAAGCCGAATAGCATGCTGCACTGTGGCTCAGGAATTAAATTGTTTGGCCAAAATATAAATTTTCTGATGTCATCGATTTCCTATGTTAACGCCATTTCAAAAGTAAGCGTAAAAAAAAATAAATTAAATCATAATATTGCTAATTGTGGGCGTGGCATGCTGTTATCACCAAAGTTTTATATTACTTCAGAAAAAAATTAACTTTTTTTATATTTGATAAGAAAAAAATTATCATTACTCGCAAACTATTATCGATAATAAGCTGCGTTCTTTTTTGCTAAGATGGTGCGATTGTAGTATTTAAAAGGCGAGAAAACTAACACACCCAAAGATAGGTAAAAGTGTCTTCTTTAACTCTGTATACACTTTCATACCCGTATGGTCTCATCCCTATAACACTTTTTAAATTTTAATAAAATTACTTAAAAATTATTACTTCCATGACGCAAATTTTTTCTTTGTTGGTATGAAATAGTGTGCTAAATTTGTGCTTTAGGTATTTTATAGCATTTACAATAATTATGAAGATTTTTAAGTTTCTTACCCTTTTTAGTAATTTAGCCCTTTTTAATTCTATCTATTTATTCTATCTAGGATCGCACATATAGGTCATCCCAAAATCTAACTAGACATCAGATGCATGATTGCTCATCAATTTTTGGTGTTTTGGGTTTAGTGTATTCTATGTAGTAAAATTTTATGGCTAACATTTATGTAAAACATGTCCTTCCCGCCCTCCCTATTTTAAGGAATGTTTTTTACGATTTGTTATGCCTGGTTTTCATTATGTCATATGAATTGACAACAAAAACTGACTCAAATAAATTCTCGTCATTTTATGTCAAATGCGTTTTCATTACATCTTAAAAACTGACAATAAATCGATAAAGCAGAGCGTATTAAAGACTTATGTCAAATTTTGGTGTGAGTTGACTGACACGTCGTTTTCATTACAAAGGTCAAATGTGATGCGTAAACTTTTGGCGAGTGAATAGCTGATTAGAAAATATTAATTTCAGTTAAATAAAACGTGGAAAAAATTTAAAAATAATAAAAGAGAAACAAATGGCTGCAGCTAGTGCGGCGCTTTAAGTTATTTAAACACTAAGAACTTGGAAAAATAAAAGGAAGCATTGAAATTTATTTTTCCAGCAAAAAAGAAACAAAAAAAAAATAACAGCTTTGCGATCGCGAAACAAAAAAAATTGACAACTTGTTGTCAATTGTATTTAAGATACAAAAATGTTGCCATATCTGCTGACAAACTGAAATTTGACGTTTTCACTTGTCTGTCAGTTTAGACGGCAGTTACTGTGCATAATTGACTGCAAACTCAGTTGACACCATATGACAACCCGTTTTCATACAATTGCCAACAAATTGGACAAATTGACACTAAAAATGACATAGTGAAAACAATGCATTAGAATAGAGCCAAAAATGTTTAACAAAATATTTGCATTAATATTTTCTATAAAGTTTCTGAACACAAACACATAGTTTCATATACCGATATGCTGTAGGAACTGAGCAAAGGAGGAAAACTTTAACTCCCCCAAAATTAAAAAAAATAAAATAATCCTAAAATAAAATTCTGATGTGATCTTTCAAAACACTCACACACGTATATATTTTTTTTATCGCTTCTACCAGAATCTTTTGTCAGAACCCCGTCATTTTTTCGAGTCGTACTGTGTTTATTTATTCAATATTCAAAAAACACAACAAATCACATTTACACTCTAAGTGATACAAAAATTCTAAAGTTCAACTTTATCGTAGAATTCCTCAATAACTACTAAATCGACTTTCATGAAATCGAAACTGAAGAAAAGTTCGAGGAATTAAAAAATAAAAAAATATATCAAATTCTGAGCCACTGTTTTGATTTTTTCAAATCGTTTTTTTTTTTTTTTTTTTGTTAAATATAAAATTGTATTGACAGGGTAAAATTTCCAACATTTCCCAAACTCTATTTAATAATAATAAAATAAAATTTTAAAAAATTTCAATATTAAACCACGCTAACTGCGCCCAGTTTTTGAACAAAACTAATAACTGGTTTCCTATTTCATTCGTATCATATGGAAGGACATTGACGCGAGAAAAATTATGTAGCAGGACAGTTGGTATGGAAAGCCTTACATGTAGCCTTAAAACCATTACTAAATAATGTTTAACATTAAAATCAACAACATTATAATTTGTTTCTATTCGATGTTGTTGTTGTTGTTGCTAATGCTTTTGTTGCTGTTGATATATTTGGTGGCTTTACAGACACACACACACACACACACACACACATACTATATACCACAGTTATGTAGGCATACTTGTTTTTTGTGGATACAAGTATTTGTTTATTTCATGGTTATGTATGTTTATTAGTGTGTGCATGTGTGTGTTTTGCGTCTGTGTGTGTATTTTGTGCGAGTGTTTATTTAATGCTAGTTTGTGGGGTCTTGCATGAGTGCACATTGTGGTAACATTTTCCCTTTAAGAAAAAACCTTAACAACAATATCAACAAAAATAAATACAACAACAACAACAACAATAAAACACAAAATATCAAATTAAGTTAACAAGACTAATTTTTGGCATGCTCTTGCTTTCTGTTGTTATAATATTTGCTGCTTTTCTTTATTCTTTATGCGATTTTTTTTTTTTTCTAACAGATACATTTCATAGATTTTTGTTAACCTTTCATATGGAAAATTTCTGTTGAGTATTTATTTTAATGGAATAATTTAATTATTGAAAAGAATACATTTTCCTTTTTGGTTAACAATACCAGAATGAAGATGATTATGAACAAAACATGTTTTTTGTTGAAAATCAAAGGAATTTATGAATTTCAAATAATTTTACTTTCAGGATTTTATGAAATTGTGGTCTTAACTTTTAAAATTATTTTCAAATTGTTGCTGTATTAAAATATATGGTATTTATTAAATTTAAGCATTTAAATTAAACAAAAATATGTCTCACGTGTAAAACAGTACTGTAAAAAAATATTCGTATAATAATTAGAATTTTTTTGAGAAATGATTTTTAATTATTGTGAAAAAACTAATACCTTGACAGAGAAAAGAAATTTGTGTTTGCAATAAAATTTATAGTCAATCGAATGATTTGATTTGGGCAATTCACAGACGGTATTGTATTTTGTATGTTGTATTAAAATACATTATACAAATATTTTGTTGTGAACAGTCAGTTGTATTTTTATGTTGTAAAAAGTCAAATAGTAAAGAAGAAAAATAAAAATATTTATAAATTTTTAGAAACAAGAAAAAAAAAATAAAAATAAAATGCAAAATAAAGGTGAAAGTGAAAAAATTAGCATTCACTTTAGACTGATATGTTATGATATACAATACAACATTTAATACAAACAGCAAATGAAGTTGTAAAGTTATATTCGAATTTTAAGTGTAAATTACCAACAACAATTTTACACTATTGTAAAGTAATACGTGATGCAACAGATAAAACGATACAATACCCATTGTGAATTGAACAATTGTGCTTACGGAAATTTCCGTTGCTACAAATGAAAATCAGCAAGGACTATTGTTATTTCAAAATAATTTGTTGCTTTTAATTAAAAAACTTAGTTTTCTCAAACAAATCCTTCGATTGGCCACAAATTCGGTTGCCACCACTTATCTATTTTCTGGGTTTTGGTACTTGAATTACTGCACTGATAAAATTATGTAAAAGAATGCGGTAATTCGTCAAAGTAATCATCAATTTATAATTTAAGGGGACTGCCTGACTTAAAGCCTTCAAGATATAGAGAAAATTTTTTTTACAGAAATCGGTAGCACTTTTTCACAAAAATATCATATTTAAATAAAAATAAATTTAAATGAAATTTTAAGTATTTCCAACGTTACAGTCTCAAAAATTATAGTCACATTTAGAATTTGGGTTTCGAAAATTACAAGGTAGGATATCTGTGGAAAAACATCAGGAAAAGTAGCTGTGATTTTCTTGAATAAAAATCAAGTAAATCTTGACATATGCTTAACCACAGTTCCAGTATGAAGAAGTTACCCCAAACTGAACATATTTGGCACTCAGTAGATCCCACGTGTTTTTATTTATAAATTTATTTTAAATTAATAAAACCCTGTTTCCAATATTTTTCTTAATACAATTAATAACAAAAATAAATATTACAGAAATATTTAGATTTTGAGGACTTCGTGCTACAGATTTAAAGGAGTTTTTTCAATAAAAAATTCACAGATTCAAAGAAAATTTTCGTATAGAAAATTCCTCATATTTCTAGGACTTTTTCCCAGTTAAAAACCTTCCAAAATCTAAGAATATTATTATAAAAAAACATTTCAATTCTAAGGACTTTTTTCTTGGGGAAATACTACAATATTTCTATAATCCTATCTGTATTTTGCTATAGAAAAACATTTAAAGTTTTTACTAAAAAAAACTTTCACTCTTTCCTATGTACAATAAAAAACCCAATGATTCTAATACGATATTCCAAACACATTCAGACGATATTTTTCTAGCTTCTAATTTCTGAAGGCTTTTCTAAGGATAGAAAATTTTGTATATAAAAACAGTACTCAAATTCTGAGACGTTTTTTGTAGGAAAAAAATATATCAGAAAGTAAAGGTTTTTTTTTAGAAGAAAACCTCCTGAGAATCTGAGAATTTTTCCAAAAAAAAATTTTCCAAATGTCATGTTAGATTTCCTTGAATTCTAAGTTACGCTTTTTCAATAGGAAATTATAATCAAAATCTTATATATACACCCAGAAAATAGTATCAGTTGCGGCCACCGAATTTGTTGCCAATCTGGCGGTTACGACAACCGCTTACAAATTAAATTATATTTTTAGTTGTGAAAGCCAATATTCAGTTGTACAATTTAATATTTATATTCCACAGAAATATTTTTACGTTCGAAAAAATTTTATTTAAAAAAAAATTATTTTTAGATTTTTCCGTTATCGAACCTGGCAATCAGATTCATAGTTCACACTCTTGCTTACTGAACCACAACTAATTTTTATTTTCTTTGATATATGTACCAGGAATGCCCAAATTATAAGCACAATGTATATCTTTTAACTGAATTTTTTGAAAAGTAGCTGTGATTTTCTTGAATAAAAACCAAGTAAATCTTGACATATCCTCCACTAGAGTTCAACTAATGACCGTAATTTTAAGAAATAGATACCTACCAGTGCTTAGATACCTACCCTGTAGGCGAACAAAAATCAATAGATATCTAGGCACTGGTAGGTATCAATTGCTTGAAATTAAGGGTACAGACTGTATTCTGGAAAGCTATATAAATATACAATATTTTCCAGTATGAAGAAGTGGCCTCAAACTGAATATATTTGCCACTTAGTAGATACTGCAGTATTTTTATTTATAAATTTGTTTTTAATATTTCTCATCGAGCTAAAGATCTTTTATTTATAAAAAATTAATTATAAATATTTATTTATCCCAATATTTTGTCACCACATTGGGTGAAGAAGTCACCCAATATTGGGATAAATAAATATTTATAATTAATTTTTTATAAATAAAATATCTTTAGCTCGATGAGAAATATTACACAAATTAAGAAGATCGAAGAAAACTAATAGAATTAATTTGTTTTTTATTTAAAAAAAACACTGTTTTCAATATTTTTGTTTAATTTTTTATTAATAATTTAAAACATACATCGAATACAATAAATAACAAAACTAAATATTACATAAATGTTTGGATTTTGAGGACTTCGTACTGGGTGAAAATTCCTAAAAAGAATTAATTTGTTTTAAATTAAAAAAAAACACTGTTTTTAATATTTTTGTTAAATTTTTTTATTAATAATTTAAAACATACATTGAATACAATAAATAACAAAACTAAATATTATATAAATGTTTGGATTTCGAGGACTTCGTACTGGGTGAAAATTCCTAAAATTTTACAAGGAAAATTTTTGATTTTTTTTTTTGATACGTCAAAGAAAAAAATTTTTTTTTTCATCCCAACAAAACTTATGGATAAATGAAATTTATGGACACTTAATAAATAAAAAATTAAGCTTTAATAAATTCAAAAAAAAAATTGGTAATTTTTTTTAATATTTATAATATTTATAATATTAAATAATTTTTTTGTTTATATTCTGGAGCAGTTAAAAATTTTCTTATAAATAACACTGTACATATCAACTCTAAGGAATCCAAATCCGTTGAGAAGTTTTATGAACCTCGATTATTTGCAAAAAAAATTTAAAAAGTATATTATAAAAAAAAAAACTAAAACAAATAAATTTTTTACTTGGTCCAAAGCTTAATATATTGGCTTTAATATCCACAAGTTTCGTTGATATTCGACAAGTAGTTCATTAATCACAATGTTTTATTTCCCAGCAAAAATGAAGCTGCCAAAGAAGCAATAAAAGCATCACTACTATGGCAAAGGAATCACTTCTTTTATGATGGTTTCATCGATGAATTTAACATTAGCGTGTCATAGGCTGGAAGTATTCTAATGTAGCTACTAGCATTACTCATACTTTACTCTAAGGAAGCAATGATAATACAATGATTAGGTATTCTGATGCATGAGTGGAAAATGTTCATATACTTTGTGGTATTTAAACTTTGATGAAAATTTAATTCATTAGAATGCAGAAAAATAAGTGTAAAGAAGCGAAATTTATGCATTGATATACAAATACTCTATATCAAAACAATTAAATAATTCTGCATTAGTGAAACATTTTTTAAAAATTTTAATGAATGTTTAGACAAATTTTAAAATATTTTTGGATAATATAAAAACTGGTTGTACAATTTTAAAACATTTTTAGACAATTTTCAAATATTTTTGAACAATTTTAAATAATTTTTGCACAATTTTAAAACATTTTTGGGCAATTTGAAATAATTTTTTCACAATTTTAAAATTATTTTGGTAAATTCTGAATTAAAGCTGAAAATGGTGTAGTGTTAAATAATATACATAATGCAAAAATGCGTCGTCATAAATATTTAAGGCCGAAAAATTGCAAATGACAGACAAGCTAGTTTCAATTAAAGGTCAAAAAAATCTGTTTTTCTTGATTTTTCAAAACTTTTATAAAAATTGCAACACTGCATAAATTCTAACCCTCATCAAATTTTATTTTATTTATTATTATACAAAAACTAAAATATAAAAAATGATTAAAAAAGTTCATCAGAACTATTTTCTTAATTTGAATAAATGCTTTAGATTCAAAAAAAATATACGATATATTATAACTTATGCTTCAGAAGTAATGACGAGTGATATTTTAAGATATGCATCGGGTTTATATCCAGATCACTGCATTTGAAATATGAACACATGAATTCTTTTGGAAGTGCCTTAGAATAACACCAAAAAATCATAAAAGAATGTCAACTGAAGTTTAGGAAGCAATGAAAGAAGTTATAGTCACAGAATGACTACCATTTATTTTTGCTGGGTTATTAAGTGTCCAAAAATTTCATTTTTGAAAAATTAAAAATAATACATTTTTTTTGTCAAATTTCAGGAATTTTCACCCTACTGCAGGTTTAAAAGACATTTCCCATAAAAAATTACAGTTTCAGTGGACATTTTCCTATAGAAAATTCCCCATATTTCTAGGACTTTTTCCCAGTTGAAAACCTCCCGAAATCTAAGAATATTCTTATAAAAAAAAACTCGAAGGACTTTTTCTATAATCCTATCTGTATTTTGTTATAAAAAAACATTTACACTTTTTCCTAAAAAAAAAACTTTCACTCTTTCCTACAATAAAAAAAACCCAATGATTCTAAGGATCATTTAATACGATAAACCAAACATATTCTGAAGATATTTTTCTAGCTTCTAATTTCTGAAGGCTTTTCTAAGGATAGAAAATTTTGTATATAAAAACAGTACTCAAACAAACAAAAATATATCAGAATGTAAATGTTTTTTTTTAGAAGGAAACCTCCTCAGAATCTGAGAATTTTTCCAAAAAAAAAAAATTCTCCGAATGTCATGCTAGATTTCCTAAAATTCTAAGTTACGGTTTTTCAACAGGAAACTATTATCAAAATCTTATATATACACCCAGAAAATAGTATCAGTTGTGGCCACCGAATTTGTTGCCAATAGAATTCTGGCGTTTATGACAACTGTTTACATATTAATTTATATATTTAGTTATGAAAGCCAATATTCAGTTGTAAAATTTAATATTTATATTCCACAGAAATATTTTTAGGTTCCAAAAAATTTTATTAAAAAAAAAATTTTAATTTTTAGATTTTTCCGTTATCGAACCTGGGCAATCAGATTCATAGTTGACACTCTTGCTTACTGTTAATGCTAAAAGTTCTACGCTGTCCTTTTGCATTATTCCCGTTACGAAAACCCTAACAGTCTATAGTCGTTGCGTTACCAATGGTAAAAAAGATACAAAGTTATCGATCCTTTTAGCTTTTTATAACATTGGTAACTACTTTAATACTCTTACTAAAAAAAACATTACTAATAAGAAATGTCAAAACAGTAAAAATGTCGCAGATGCTGTTTCCGTAGAAATATGATTGAATTGGTCTTCTTGTCAAGCCGTTGTTCATACTGGTAAGATTGTACTCCTGAATTTGTTCAAATAAAATATTCCAATTTTTTTCCTAATTTCCTTTGTTTTATTTCTTTCATATTGGCATATTTTATTCTATTTTCCTGAGAAACAAATTCAACTGGTGACTTTGTTTCTCTGCTCAGAGTGTAATTCCTAGATTCCATCCCCCACCACTTGCTGCGATTCAACATATTTATTGGTCCTTCGAACCGGATATGAACCAGTGACCTATGGATTGGTCCCATCGAACCAGATAACCTAGTGGGGAAAAACTGAAGAACAAAAAATTGAAGAAATTTCATCAACAGCATCTGCATTGAACATAACAACAACGTTTAAACAGGTTCGTTTGTTTTTGCTTTTTTTTCCTATACCATTGCGTTTGATAGTGCACATTAGTTAGTTTTTTTTACTTTTGTTAATTTCTCTTCGCTTGATGGCACAGCGCGGGTAGCTACCATAAAAAATTAGTTAAAATAATAAAGGAAAAAAATTAAAGTACATATTCCAAACATTAAATTAATCATCTAAATATCGGAAATTAAATTAAGTTTAATTAAAAGTTAAATAAAGAAATTAAATTAATTTTTTTTTTAAGATACATAACTAAAAGTGATATACGAAAATTAGAACTCGGGAAAAATTAACCAAAAAATAATACACATAAGAACAAATTTCAACAACAACAGAAAAAATATAATAAAAAATTGAGCCGAGAAATTCAAGCCAGGAAAAGAGGAAGGTTCCATCATCCTTAACTAAGGAAACCTATAATTCCTTGGAGGGTGAGAAAATTAAGTGCTAGCTGTTTAATTTTCCATACAAATTGGTGAGTTCCTTGAGATTTTCACGTAAAGTGCGTAAGAAGGATCCATTAGAAAAATAAAATAAAATAAAAGTACATGAGGTGTTTCTGGTTTTATTCATATACAACAAACAAAATTGTTGGATACTTTTCACACCTAGTGTACATATGATAAATTCCAAAAGTTAACATCCATTTTTATTTTTCTTATTTTGGCGCGCTTTTTCTTCCAGGTCATGTTATGATCATTTAATGTATGTAACATCATTTTCCCCTCCTTTTACAGCTCTAGTTACATTTAACATTACAAAATACTTCTTCCCCACATTCCCCATCTGCAGAAGTCTTACATATTTAAACACATTTACATTTTGTTTAAAGGTTAAAAGAGTAAACTCTTCTGGTGTCGTTTAATTTCAATGGAAATACTCTCTTAATGAATATTTCCCCTTTTCGATCATTACTCTTTTAACTTCACCATTTACACAATTATAAGAGGTCGAACTTTCTCTTAATTATTGTATTTTACTTTATCCACACCGACCCCGCTGAGAACAAATGGTGCTGTTTAAAACTCTTCATAAGTTTTTTTTTGTATTGAGTTTTACATGTGTTTTAATAGTTAGACTTTTTTATTTTGTTTACATTCTTTTTTTTTTGCCATTTATACTTGTTTGCTAAAAGTTTATTTTGTTCTCCAAATTCTGAAGCAAATATTTTTGCAAGAAGAATAAAATTCCTACAACTCAACAAAAGGTCGACGAACTTTAACGTTTTTTATAATTCCCTTTGTAGATACTTTTTTCTTTAAAATAAATATCGCCGGCTGAAATTTGGAAAGGCATAAAAGCATTTTTAATTCCCCTGGTAAAAGGAAAAGTAATCTAAATAAGAACATATAAATATTTTATGATTGTTCTGTAACAAAATTATTAAAGATAAAATTAATCCAGAATTAATTAATTAATTAATTAATTTTCCGTTTTTTAAATAGTTTTCGGCGTTGCCTCTGTGAATGAACATAATTAAAATTATTAATTACAATTATAAGTCATTTTAATTCCATTCAAATTACGGCTTCTGTGTCTATTCTTCCCGGCGTATATTACTTGGTTTGCTTCCTATTTCCACAATATTTGTACACTCAAAACCATAAGTTTAGTTAGATCTAGGGAGTGTAAATTTACCTAGTTGTAAAAAAAAACCCTAATTAATGTTAGAACTTTTTTTTATTGAACTCAGGGTTCAGCGAGCCATTGTAGAGTTCCAATTTTAGCTAAGTTTAATTTTTTTTATTTTTTTTTATCACATCAATTTTGAGAATTGGTTTGGTACACAAAAGTATCATAAAATTTTAAGTAATTAAAAATAGTTGCTTAAATTAAAACTCGAATTTCAATAATTCCACAAAACCACAAGGTTTTTCTGCTCATAAATTCTATAGCTGGTGCCTAAGTAATTAAAAATATTTGTTTAAATTTAAATTCAACTTCTAACACTCTTTTTGTTTGAAATTTTTCACAAGGTATCATCAACTTTAAAATTTTAAAAAAAAAAAAAAATTTTTTTTTGAAATTTTTGAAAGTTTTTCAAGTAAAATTTTTTAATTAAAATTGAAGTGACACACCAAAATTACAACACAAAGTTCATTTTGATTACAAATTCCATTGTTGGTGCCCTTTTAAAAAAAGAAAATTTTCTTTTTTTTGGATAAATATATATTCAAGTGCTATTAAGTTTAAGCCTAACTTAAACTTAAATCTAGCTTAAATTTCAATTGAATCCCTTGCGACTTTTTGCCTGCTCTGAGATTTCTTTGTACTTCAAGATGTCGCTCGATAATTTTATTCGGTTAGCGGATAGCATCGTTGAATTTGACTATGATTTTTCTGACAATCGCTACCCTGTTACCTCGTTCCATGCAATCGACGTACATCGCTCTGAATTAAAGACTACCTGGTCGAGAGTCAAAGAGGCATATGAGAAGTTTCTCTTTGATATCGAGAACTCGGATGAGCAGGATGGTGAAACAGAAAACATAGAGTCGTTTAAGGTCAAGTATAAAAGTACTTATATTACCTATTGTAATCTGCTTGCCAAGTTATCCGAGCTTTACGAGACTAAACGATCTGAGTCTCTTCCCAAAGCTGACCTTCCCAGTCCACCACTTGCTGCTACAGCAGCATATGACACAGCTTCTCCAAGGTCTTCAAATTTTAATAGCTTCCACCTCCCTCCGTGCGATATTGAAGATTTCCATGGCGATTACATATCATGGCCTACCTTCCGTGACATGTTCACCGCTATATATATCAAAAATTCTCGACTCAGTCCCGTGGAAAAATTGTTCCATTTAACGAATAAAACTCAAGGTGAAGCACGGGAAATAGTTAAAAAAAGCCCACTGACTAATCAAGGGTTTGATTTGGCATGGACAAATCTTTGTGCTCGGTTTGAAAATCGCAAAGTGTTAGTCAATGGGCAGCTAAGGACCCTTTTCAATCTTCCCACAATAATTTCCGAATCAGGAACAGCAATTAAACAGCTTCAACGCGATATAAACTCCTGTATCTCCACTCTTCAGATTTACGATATAGATATTGACAGCTGGGATCCGATATTTGTATACCTTTGCTCAAACCGACTTCCATATACTACTCTTAATCTCTGGGAACAGGGCCTGAGCGATAAAACGTCTATCCCGAAGTGGGTCGATCTGGATAAATTCCTGACGAATCGCTATAGAACTTTAGAATCAGTTGCTGAGATCCGTAATACGACTAACACAAAATCCACGGACTCTAGATCTAAACCTTCTCCCAAAAACGTTAAAACTTTTCAAAACAATGTTTCCGATCCGAAGTGCCCATTGTGTCCTAAAGACTTACATATCATTCGTAAATGCCCTCGTTTTTTGAACATGAATTATGCACAAAGGCTTTCAGAAATCAAAAAGCAAAGCTTATGCCTGAACTGCTTCTCCAAAACGCATGTTGTCAAGAATTGTACCAGCAAGAACAGCTGCTTTAAATGCAATAAACGCCATAACACTTTACTTCACAAAGATGGTGACAGTTCCAATTCTGCTTTTACTTCGCAGTCACCTAATACCAGCACCAATTCTAACTTGAACCCACGCTCAGCTCCATTTTCTACTCAATCCGATTCTAATTCAATACAGTCCATTAATAGTTCGGCAGCTGGCGTAGTTCAATCTTGTTTTGCTTCTAATTCTAGGGGTGTTTTATTAGGTACTGCAATAGTAAATGTTTGCCATCTACATGTGAAATATAAAGCCCGGGCACTTATCGATTCCGGATCTGAAGGGACCTTTATTTCTGAACGTTTGTTCAACCTTTTGAAACTTCCCTTCGAACGGACAAATGCTCAAATTTCAGGGCTAAACAATACTATTTCTGCTAACGTACAACGAAAATGCTCCTTTGTTCTCGGTTCCACAGTAGACGATAATGTCGAAATATCTGTTGATGCTTTAGTTGTTCCACGATTAGCAGGCAATCTTCCGTCCCAACCCTCCGATTCTTCACTCTTTTCAAATCTTCCGCAGATGCAGTTAGCAGATCCACAATTTTACAATAGTTCCAAGATCGACATCTTGATAGGTGGTGATCTGTTTCCGTCGATCATGCTCTCGGGCATTAAGCATGAAGTCTGTGGCTCCTTAATGGCACAAGAGACTGTATTCGGCTGGATATTAACTGGACCTGTTTCACTCTGCTCATCTCCCTCCTTTTCCACAGTAGCATCATTTGTCTGTGAAATTTCATTAGCCAAAGAAATTTCACGGTTTTGGGAGGTGGAGAATCTTCCGCGGAAGAACTTTATGTCCGATTCAGATAAATTTTGCGAAGATTTGTACTCCAGGACAACTAAAAGAGATTCGGACGGAAGATACATTGTTTCACTCCCATTCAAAGAAGGGTATCCCGAAAAACTACACATTGGTCAATCTAGGATAAGTGCAATGGCACAGTTTTTTAGAAATGAAGCTAGATTGCTTAAAAATCCACCCTTTAAACAAGAATATGATCAAGTTGTTCAAGAATATGGACAATTAAATCACATGTTCAAAGTGCCTTGTCCTGGCTTCCTCAAATTTCCATTGAATTACTACCTACCACATCACGCTGTTATTAAACCAGAAAGCACCACCACACAAGTTCGTGTGGTTTTTAATGCGTCTGCTCCTTCTTCCAACGGGTTAAGTCTAAACGATATTCTCCATATAGGTCCGATTCTGCAAAATGACTTAACTCTATTGATCCTTAAATGGCGAATGTTCCGATATGTGTTCAATGCGGACATCCAAAAGATGTACAGACAAATTTTAGTCAATCCAGAACACACTCCTTTCCAGCGAATCATATTCCGAAACGATCCAAGTGATATTGTCCAAGATTACGAATTGAAAACTGTAACATTCGGAGTCAATTGTGCTCCATATTTAGCGATTCGGACCATTATCCAGCTAGCTGAAGATATTAAATCCATTTATCCGATGGCTAGCAATATTCTTCGGAATTATATGTATGTTGATGACGTACTGGCTGGTGCTCATACGATACCAGATGCGTTGATAGCAAAGAATGAGCTTATCCTAGCTCTTCAATCAGCAGGATTTTCACTGAGAAAATGGACGGCTAATTCCAAAGCTATTATTGCCGATCTTCCACTGGATCATCTACTTAATGAAGATTTCCTCGAATTTGATGACAGCAGCACGGCGAAAACCCTAGGAATCCGTTGGAATGCTCTATCGGATTCATTCTACTTCACAGCCAAACCTTTTCCGGAGACTTCCACATTTACAAAACGAGAAGTCCTATCTCAAATTGCAAGACTGTTTGATCCAGCTGGATGGTTATCCCCATGTGTTGTACTAGCAAAAATCATAATGCAAAGGATATGGATGGACGGAACCGATTGGGATGAAGTCCTCTCTCCAGAGTCCCTTTCTCAGTGGAAAAACTTTCAATCCAATTACCCGGCTATTAATTACATACAGATTCCTCGATGGCTCGATTTTACTCCAAATGCTGAAATCCAATTCCATGGTTTCTGCGATGCGTCTGAAAAAGCATACGCAGCAGCATTATATATCCGCATAGTATCCGATGATTCCATATCCACTCACTTGGTTTCGTCAAGAACCAGAGTAGCTCCGGTTAAGACTCTATCCATTCCGAGATTAGAGCTTTGTGGAGCTGTTCTCCTCGCTGAAATGTTAGACAATCTTATTCCAAAATTAGATGTCGAGAAATACTCTATTTTCTGCTGGACTGACTCCACTATTGTCCTTTCCTGGCTAGCGAAACCTCCTTGTTCTTGGGTGACCTTTGTTGCAAACCGAATTGCAAAGATTGTTCAGATAATTGATCCACCTCACTGGCGTCATGTCACTTCAGAAAATAATCCTGCCGACTTAGCTAGCCGTGGTATTTTTCCTCAAGAGCTTATTGATAATGATCTCTGGTGGCATGGTCCACCGTGGCTGCAAGATTGTAATACCAACTGGCTTAGTCGTGAGTATCCGGTATTTCCAGAAACCGACATAGAAAAAAAACCAATAAAGGTTCACTTTACGTATTTTCAAAATTTTAATGATATTTTGGAACGTTTTTCTTCCTATTCAAAAGCTATGCGAGTCATTGCTTATATTTACAGATTTTATTATCGAACACATCCAAAATATCGCTCAAATTTTTGTAAAGAATCGACTATGGTTACTAGTTCTGAAATCGTGGCTGTACGTGACAGACTTATTAATATTTGTCAGAAAGCTTTCTATCCAAACGAGTACAAAGCACTTTCTTCCAAACAGTCGATAGCTTCTTCTAGTTCGATCCTTAATTTGAATCCCTTTCTAGACAAGCAAGGGCTAATCAGATCTTGTGGCAGACTTGAATCCTCTTCTGGACTTTCGTACAATGAAAGGCATCCCATAATACTCCCTTACAATTGCCAATATTCTCGATTGCTAGTCAAGTTTGTTCATGATATCACCCTCCATGGTGGTAACCAACTCGTCCTTCGGAGTATAAGAACTCATTATTGGATTCCAAAAGTTAAAAATATGATAAAGGCCACAATCAACAAGTGCAAACCCTGCCTATTATATAAGAAAAGATGCCAGAAGCAACTAATGGCTGCATTGCCTCCCGAGAGATCCGAAATTACACGCCCTTTCGCGCATACCGGTCTGGATTTTGCCGGTCCTTTTGATATCAAAAGTTATTCCGGTAGAGCATGCCGTATCACGAAGGGATACGTATGTGTTTTCGTCTGCTTTTCCACAAAGGCAATACATTTAGAAGCCACGTCTGATCTCTCCACTCCTGCATTTCTAGCAGCCTTCCAGCGCTTTGTATCTCGTCGGGGATGTCCTCTTCATTTGCACTCCGACAACGGCACAACGTTTGTCGGTGCCTCCAAAATACTTGCAAAAGAATTCATTCAAACATCACGCCAAGCTGTTACCGCCAACTACGCTCATCAAAATATCACCTGGCACTTTATTCCTCCAGGTGCTCCACATATGGGTGGGTTGTGGGAGGCAGGTGTAAAGAGTTTTAAATCGCATTTCAAAAAAACATCAGGGTGTTTTAGATACACATTTGAAGAATTTTCCACTCTATTGTCCCGCATCGAAGCTTGCTTAAATTCCCGTCCATTATCGCCTATTTCGCAAGATCCGTCTGATTTGACAGCTCTAACTCCAGGGCACTTTCTAATCGGATCTCCTGTATTAGCTCCTATAGATCCATCTGTTACTGAATCCGCGGCAACCTTAACCAATCGGTGGCAGAGATTGAAACTCGTCCACCAGAATTTTTGTACCCGTTGGAAAAACGAGTATCTTACAGAGCTACAGAAACGAGTGAAATGGCAAAAATCAGAGAAAAACCTGAAAGAAAACACTTTGGTAGTTGTCAAAGATGAAAACCTTCCTCCAAATTCATGGCGTCTTGGCAGAATAGAAAAAACGTATGTAGGATCCGATAATCGTGTCCGTGTGGCCGATATCTTCACCCAAAGAGGGAAGATTACAAGGCCTATTACAAAATTAGTGGTTTTAGGAACCGACTAACTCTGCCAGGTCTTAAGGTTATTTTCCGGCAGTTTTATTATTATATTTTCCTATCCTTCTCTTTCAGCTAATCATGCCTAAGAACTCCACCAACAAACATCAACATCGCCGTCACAACCGTAAGGCAAACCAGCCACTTAAAAATAATTCATTTTTATGTCGCATCTGCAATCGGCCTCATCCTTTGAGAACGTGCGCAAAATTCTTGGCTATGAACGTCACCGAACGCATCGTAGCCGATCGTAATCATAAATACTGTAATAATTGCCTAGCTCACAATCATTCACAGGGCACCTGTTTTTCTAAAAGTGGTTGTAGAACTTGCCAAAAGTCCCATCACACACTCCTTCATATGCATCCAAGACTATCCAAAGATCCTCCGGCCTCTTCCTCACGTTCTTGTTCTCCATCTCCAAAACCTTCACAGTCCAGAAGTGTTCGTCCTAGGGATCCCTCACGTTCGACGCCCTCAACTTCCCAGTCCTCTTTACTCACGTCTATTTTAAGACAAAATAGCATTATTCTGCTTCCGACTGTGCTCGTCAAATTGGACAAAACAAGTTCCCACGCACGTTGTCTCCTCGACTCGGGTTCCTCAGTTAGTCGGATCTCCAAAAAGCTTGTCGAAAAATTGCGTCTGACGACATTGACCTTGCAGGAGGAGACAATTTGTCCATTGACCCTAAAATCGCGTTTCGATTCTACATCGAAAATCGAAGGAACTTTTAGGGTCGATAATCGTCTTACGCTTTTAACTCCAACACAGTCGTTACCAGAAGCGTATAAGAAAAATTTCCGTGACCTCTTCCTCGCAGATTCCAAATTCTACGAATCGGCAGGCATTGATATCATAATCGGGGTAGACATTTATCCGAAGGTTCTCTGTGAAGGGGTAATTTCCAAAACTGGACTTCCCACTGCGCAAAGCACCATTTTTGGTTGGACTATTTATGGGTCCTGTTCTATGTAGATAAAAAAAAAAAAAAAAATGCACTATCAAACATCGAAAAGCAAACCCAAACGTTCTTGTATCCATATTTTATTTACATATTGTTTATACTAAATTTAAATGAATTGGAAAAATAATAATCAAATGAATTTCATATCTAATCCTAATCCTAATTGTAATTAAATTTATTTATTAATACTTCTTCCATTGTAGTCATATCATTCCGAGAAAAAGTATCTGCGACTTCCAACTAGCCATGGTATCCCTTTTGTTGCACGTATACTGCAAGGCGGGCGGTAATGTTAATGCTAAAAGTTCTACGCTGTCCTTTTGCATTATTCCCGTTACGAAAACCCTAACAGTCTATAGTCGTTGCGTTACCAATGGTAAAAAAGATACAAAGTTATCGATCCTTTTAGCTTTTTATAACATTGGTAACTACTTTAATACTCTTACTAAAAAAAACATTACTAATAAGAAATGTCAAAACAGTAAAAATGTCGCAGATGCTGTTTCCGTAGAAATATGATTGAATTGGTCTTCTTGTCAAGCCGTTGTTCATACTGGTAAGATTGTACTCCTGAATTTGTTCAAATAAAATATTCCAATTTTTTTCCTAATTTCCTTTGTTTTATTTCTTTCATATTGGCATATTTTATTCTATTTTCCTGAGAAACAAATTCAACTGGTGACTTTGTTTCTCTGCTCAGAGTGTAATTCCTAGATTCCATCCCCCACCACTTGCTGCGATTCAACATATTTACTTACTGAACCACAACTAATTTTTATTTTATTTGATATATTTGCTATTTAAACTTTTAAATAATTTATTTTAATTAAGAAATATTTTTTTTTAAATGTTTGCCTTTTCCGGGATTTTAACTCGGAAATCAGGAGTACTGAGCTACCTCTCTACCCACTACACCACAAACATTTATAAATTTTGATATATAATTTTTGATTTAAACAATTTGTAAGGAAAACAAATATTATTATAAAATTTGTTTATCAATATTAATCATTAGTGACGTCTATTATCAATACAATCCACAATTCGGTTGCTTCTACTGAAAAACTTATTAAATGATATATTTGTATTTGTAGTTACCACTTTTGAATATCGAAATTTTTTTTTAATAAATTTGATAGATTGAACAAAATTTCTATTATATTCACTAAATAAATGGTTGCTTTCACCGCATACAAAAACTAAACGAATTTTATTTTTTAAAGATGATTGGAAATACCAATAATTGAATAATAGGATTTATTTTCAGTTTCTTTTCCCTTTTTGTCATTCCCAATACAACATTATTAATAAATTTTAGCTTATTCCAAATAAAATGTAATTCTCACAAATAAATGTTTTGATCGATTTGCAACTAATATTTTCTCTGGGTGTACCATGATTTTAATATTTTTTTTAAATAAAAGCCCCATCAGTACACTTTCCTATCGAAAAAATCCTCAAGTTTTGTGGATTTTTTTCCTTTAGAGAAAACCATCGTGCTCTGAGGACTTTTTCCCAAATAATAATTTTTCAATTTTAAGGACATCCTTTATAATAATCTGAGAAGTCCTTACAATCAGACGATTATTTTTAGGCAAAACTACATAGAGTAAAACAGTTGTATACACTCTAAAAAATGCTTGTAAATTTACTACTATAAAATGGTTCAAGTTTTATGTAATATTACGAAAATTCGATAAATATAAACACCTAATGCGTAAAACTTTTTTGCGCACACTTTCATATACAATAATACACACACGAAGTATTTTTACACATTATGTGTTTACAATTAAACACATTATGCCTAAAATTAGTGTTAGTTTGTTGAAAAAAAATTTTACGCACAAAGTTTGTAAATATACTAACTTATAATGGTAAAAAAATTATGACATATTGAAATTGAAAAAAAAAAAAATCTAAAACATTTTCAAAATTTAAAAAGAAATTTTTTTTTTTAGTTTTTTAAGTTAATCAATTTTTTGGAATTACTAAACAAAAAAATTATTGTTCTTATTCTTTTTGTGAGTTTCTAAACAATAAATTTATTGTTTTTATTACAAAACAAAAATTTTTGGGCTGTTTAATTTTCAACATCGTAGTAGAAAATATGCGCATTTTTTTAGGATTTTTACGAATTATATGTGTACATTTACAGGAAACTCGTGTTTCTTTACGCACGAATTTGGTAAATTTACTCTTCAATTTTAAAATTTGATTTAAATTTTAGACACTTTTAATGTAATTTTACCTATTTTATGTTCATCAATTTACGCATAATGTGTGTACTTTTTTTTCATTTACGCACACAAAGTAAATTTACCCAACTTATAGTAGGAGTACAGTTTCCTACTATAAGTTGGGTAAATTTCAACAGAAATTAATTAGAGTGTAGTTAAATGTAAGCAAACCTTGAAGGTTTCCTTGTTCTCAAAGTTCTTATAATCTAATGGTTTTTATATAGGAAAAAATTCAGCAAAATCAAAGGCTTTTTCATAGAAAAACTGCGTACAGTTTGAGAATTTTTATAGTTTAAAGTCAGTGAACTCTGAGGGTTTACTTGTCCTCAAAGTTCATAAAATCTGAAGGTTTTTATATAGGAAAAAAATCGGCTAAAACCGAGGCTTTTTCATAGGAAAACTTCGTATAGTCTGAGGATTTTTATGTAGGAATTTGAGGAATTTTTAGAAAAAAGCAAAATTTTTGGTAAAAGATCCAAATTTTAAAATATTTTTTCTAGTTAATACCAAAACAAAATTTAAAGAAGATACTAAGTAAAAGATTTTCACAATTGGTGGAACTGATGTGTTGACCGGTATTATAATTTAAAAGCTCTAACAGATTTGAAACAAGACAAAAATTTGTGGTGTCCAAATAATAACAAAAATAAATTCGGCGTTTGCCTATGAGAAGATATGCTAGTATAATAATATGTTGTAACATACATATTTGTTTATTTTGATTTAATATTTTTGCTATTTACTCAATATTATGCAACCATTTTACCCAAGAGAGTTTTATTATAAATATATATTTAAAATAATATTTACAAACTGATAACATTTAATGACCTATCAAATACAAATTCGACTTAAATATTTTAATCATATAAAAATAGACATCAGTACGTATTTGGAAGTAAGAATAAACAAAACAAATATACTACAGAACAAAAAAAATTTTTTAACAAAATGAAAAAAAATTATTTATTAATATTTATATTATTTGCATTAAATATGAAGGTAAGTACTACTACAGTAAATTTACAATATATTAATTATATTAATAATCAGTTTTAAATGTTAATAAATTACTTTCAGATTTCTTCTTCTACCAAAGAGATAAAATTAACTTCCAAAAATTTTCAAAAGGAATTTTTAGAACAATTAAGTGAAACTATGCAAGTCTCAGCAGTGGATTATCTCAATAAATTTTTAAAAGATATAAAAAAACCGGAAAATATTGATGAAACGTTTGAGAAAGAATTAAAGATTGCTTTGGAATCGAAAAAAATTGAAACAAAAATTATATTTATTAAACAATGGCTGGATATGGTTGAAAATAAGGATACTAATCGTGAAAATATGTATGGTTTAAGAAATGTGAAATTTCTCAAAAAACTAAAAGACACAGTTTATCAATTGCAAGAAGAAAGTTTTGATGAAATACATCAATTACGTTATTTCTATTTGTGTAAACAATTTAAAGTCAATACTACACAATCGACAAAATATCATAATTTCTATTCTCATGAAACACAATTAGTGCCCATAAATGAACATTATGTAGGTGATATGTTACAGCAGCTGGGCATTAAAGATAACCATACTGTATCGATAAATGTCTCAGAGTTTGGTACAAAACTCTATGAAAAAGTTAATAATGCAGGCTCAGAAATAATCAATGATTATTTAATAATTATACGAAAACTATTACAAGAAGTATTAGAAAATAAATCTGAAGAAATGACTGCTCACTCGGAGGCTTTAGGAAAAATTCTTCTTGAAATTGATGCTTTATTAAATACCAACGATTTCTATACAAAACGTCAACGACTTTATAATTATTTACAAAATCACTTAGCGCTTGACTATGAACAATTTCAAAATTCTGAAAATTCCCAACAAGATTTATTAACCATTTTCGATAAACTTAAACAAAGAGGTTTAGATCTTATTGTTGCCTTTTTATTTAGTAATTTTGAATTTATTGATTATCTGCATGAGCAATGGTCGCTGCAATTACCCCAAGCACCCATATCGCTGTATAATACGCCCAGTCGTCAACTAAAGCAGATACAACAATTGTATGCTGAGTTTAAACAGGATTTTGAAAATACATCCAAATATGATGCTTATTTGGAGGCTGTAAAATTGTTGCATGAACAAACACAACAAGAGAATGCTGACAACTCACATATTTATGAGTTGTTGTATAGTGCATCACAGAATGTGGGCAGCAGTCGGGCCACATTAATGAATTCAAAATGTAATGAAATTTAAATTAGTATGTAGTTTATAGTGTTTATTTTGTGGTATACATTAAATGTGAATTATGCATAAAAATTTGATGTGTTTTAAAGTGATTTTTAAAACTACATAGTTAATGGCTAAATAAAGTGTTTGCCAAAAATGTAATATATGAATTTTAAATTATATTTAGACCAGCTTGATAATTGAATGTACATTAAAATTTAGGATATATTGTTCTGTATGCTTAACAGTTTTGTATTAAAAATAGGCCAAAAAAGGCTTACAAAAATTTGTGTGTTGAAATCTGCAGATAGTACCTTTAAAGTATGTATAATACAACTTACCTTTGAGTCACTAGAAATTACACAAATTTGCATAAAATGGCCTAGTTTCGATAACATAGAATATATTTATTTAAAATCATACTATAGTTTGTTAAAATCTTATTTTGGTAAAAAGACATATATTGATCAAAAAAATGCATATTTTGTTAAAAATGCTTATTTTTTTAACAATTTATTTTTTTATAAAAAATTCATATTTCGTTAAAAAAGTAATATTTTATTAAAAATGCTAAATTTAAGCCGGTACCATTCAATAAGAAGTGCGTTTCCATCAAAATTCTTATCTATTCGAAACCTTATTATATCCATCACTTAAAGCAAATAACTTATGAACTTTAAAAGGTAATTCACATGGGTAGACATACTTCTTAATGATACAGGTTGGTTGAACAGTTCCTGCGCTCGAAATGAAAGAATACTGGTTTTGTTACGAAATATATTTTTTATTCAATATAATCTCTTAGAAGCTCAATACACTTGTTCCAATGATCTTCCAATAATTTTATCCCATCCTTATAATGGTTTTCCGGAAGCTCTGCAAAATAACCAAATACGGCTGCTAGGGCCTCTTCATTCAACGAAAAATGCTTTCCACGAAGGAATTGTTTGAGATTTCTGAAGAGATAGTAGTCACTGGGAGCCAAATCTGGTAAATACGGTGGATGTTCAAGCAATTCGTACTTTAATTCTTTGAATTTAGCCATCGTCAAAACACTTTTGTGAGCAGGTGCATTGTCTTGATGAAAAATGATTTTTTTCTTCTTTAAACCAGGTCTTTTCTCACGAATTTTTTCATCCAGCTGATCCAAAAGGCTGCAATAATATTCAGAGTTGATTGTTTTATCTTTCTGAAGATAATCAATCAACAAAATTCCTTTTGCATCTGATTCCATAACCTTCTTTGCTGATCGTTGTCACTTCACCTGCTTTGGAGCTGAACAACCAGCTTCAGTCCACTGTAAACGTTCTTGTTTCAATTTAGGATCATGGTGGTAGATCCAAGTTTCATCCATAGTTTTAAAACGATGCAAGAAGTCGGTTTTATTCGGCTTAAAACGCTCAAAATTACGCTGAGAAATTTGTTTCCGATCCAGTTTTTGTTGAATTGTTAATGTGTGCGGTATTAACTTTACAAACAGTTATTTCATACGTAATTTTTCATGTAAAATATGGAGTACTCGTTCGTCTGAGATGCCTATGGCATTAGCAATTTCACGCTTAGTCAAACTTGGATCTTCACTAACCATATTATGTATCTGCTCAATGATTTCTACTGTGGTTGCAGTTTTTGGTCGTCCATCGCGTGGATTGTCTTTAAGGCTGGTACGACCACGTTTAAATTCACCAGCCCAAAACTCAACGGTGCGTTTTAAAGGTGAGGACTCCTTATACACTTCTAACAATTGTTCATAAATTTCCTTTGCTTTTAAACCCTTCAAAACAAAGAATCTAATGACTACACGATATTCAATATGTTCCATATTAAAAAAAAAATCAATGACACGTCAACTTCAAATGGCTTGTAAACAAAGAAAGAATTGACAGAATGACTTGCAACTTTGCATGTGTTCTCAGGACAATTATACCAACTTGAGAAAAAAAAAGTTTGCAGCTAGCAGTGCCATCTCTTGGTGAGCGCAGGAACTTTTCAACCAACCTGTATTAAATCGCTTCATAAATAAATAAAAAATTAAAAAATTTTAAGATGCCCGAAGTGCTCTTTTTTGGAGCCCATTTATCTGTAAGGATCTCACGCCAAAACTTAAGCTCGAAATTACATTTACTAAGGGTGTGTAAAGTTTTGCTGTAAACCGACCAGCCTGTAAGAAATGGCTGATTAATTTTTAATTTTTTTAAAAATATTTATGAAAATTAATAAAAATAAATGTTTATAAATTCCAGGTAATAAATAGTCAATCTCAGGTCTATTTTATAAAAAAAATTATTTATTTTCTATACAATATTTCGCTATTTAATTAAACAACCAAAAAGCCCTGAAGAAGCTAACCATTAAGATAGCGAAATATTGGATAGAAAATAAATAATTTTATATAAAATAGACCTTGAGCTTGACTATTTATTAACTGGAATTTATATTAAAAAGGTCGAAAAAAATAAATGTAATAAATTATAAATGTTTATATATAATTTTATATATATTTATGTATTACATTTAATTTAATACCTTATTTTGTGCCGTAAATTTCACAACTTCTTAAATTTGTTTAAATTATTTTTTTTTTTTTTTGAAATTAATGATTTCAGACTATGTGTGTAAGGTAAATACACTGATTGACCTTTCTAAAATATTAATAATACATATTATTAAAAGTTTTCTTTACATATGCCATCTTTTTATTAATACCTTACATGTAACGAAGTGTTTACATTTTTCTAACAATTTTAAAAGCAAACAATAACACCGTAGCTTTCCATTGTCATCTTAATTGCTAGACAAATTTATAACAAATACACAAAAAATCCCCTAAAACTCTATTAAATAAGTAAGTTTATTAACCTTTTCCAAGAAAAAATACCAAAAAAATTAAAAATATTACTCAATTTTTATTCTCGTAAATTTAAAAAGGTTTTTTTTTTTTTTTTAAGGAGCTAACAACAAAAGAAAGAAATTGTTAACAAAACAATTTAAAGCAACAATAGAAGAAGCAAAATTGGCTTTTTGGCTTACACATACAAAAAAAAAAAAGTATCTCTTTAGCAACCATTACAATCAATAGAGTAAACTTTTTTTTTTTTTCAATGCTATTGTAGTAGCTGATACTGATTTTGTTAGTGTCTTTGTTGTTAACCACTTGGGCATTGTTGGCAAAATATACACACACATGCACTTTCAAATAATTGTTTGTAAATAGTAGTGAATCTTGTATAGAATTTAAGTCTTACTGTGTATGTGTGTGTGTTTTTAGTTTGTGTTTACCTGTGTTGTTTTTGCCATTGTTGTTGCTGTTATTGCTTTTGTTGTTTTTAAAAAGAGCTCTTCATTTCACTTAAAAGCCATCAAGCATTTAATTTCAACAACATACAACAATGATCGTTGTTGTTGTTGTTTTGTTAACAATCAACGAATGGGATGTAAAAAATAAATTTAAATTGACTAATACAAAAGGATTTTTTTTTTTTCAATTTTTTAAGGTTGTTAGAAAATGTTTGGTTTTGTTATTAGGTATGTTATTTAGGTATGTAAACTACAAGGAAAACAATTAAAATATTTTCAATTTGGTTAGAAATAAAAAAAACTATTTGGAAATTTAAATGGATTAATTTTTTTTCTAATGTGTTAACAAATATGGCAAATTTTTTTAAAAATGTGCTCTACGAAAAATATTTCACTGCAAGGCATTATTAAAACTGTTATGTTATTATTGACTGAGGTACTATGAGTTATATGGAATGAGTGAATTAAAAAATGTTAATTATACCATTTAACTGAAATTGTATTGTCTAAGAATTTTTTATCCCTACAGCTTTTTTCAGTGCAAATCTAAATGCAAATCAGTGCAAATCTAAATTTTACTAGTTAACTGATATTTTGACTCCTATTTATATTTATATTTATATGCTTTTAATGCATAAACATTGCACTAAAAAATTACACTGTCCAACAGCATTTTTGGAACAGAATAGCGACCCTATAATTCTGAAAGGGTATGTTGAGTAGATCATTTTTTGTAGAACAAACTTATGGTCCAGCACGTCTGAGTTTTTTTTTTACAGTGGGTCAAAGTTTTCATTTTTTGGTCGAAGGGAGCATTAAACTATATGAAAAAAATGCTGTAAGTTAATGTCTGAGAGAATTCTTATGGTCAGAGTTGTATTGTGGAATTGTATGAGGATTATTTTTGTGGAAGATCTTAACCCTCTAACTGGTCTCTTTATGGGTCAATTTGACCCTTTTTTCGAGAAAATCAAAAAATATCCTTTAAAAAAGGACATTTAAGGATTAAAATATTCTACGAAAATGTTTGCCGGAAAATTTCAGTGGGGGTCACCAAAGACACCATTGTTGTAAATAAAGCTTTTTACGATTAATTGGCAAAATTACACGCCAACTTCTATGAAAAAAATTATGTAACTTTTACATCGGCTTTTATCAAATTCCTGTTTTTCAATCTGGAACATAATATTTCAGCTTTCTCTTTTGTTAGTCCTAAATCTCTTACAAGATCTTCAAAATAAGCTTGGTCTATCAAATTAGGACATATGTTTAAACCATCAAGAGGCAAGTAACTTATATCTGATATGTTTTCAAATCCGCCGCTGTAATTTCTGTATTGGCGACTGTCATATTGGCCGAAAATGTATGTGTAGGCGGTTGAGGTACCGGAACACCTTCACAGCGCACTTCTGGTAAAATGACATTATTTGTTGCTTCGTATGTCATTATCGCGTAGTGCCTTTGGCTTCTACCAAATTTGTAATTTACGCAGAAATAGCATGTATCTGATTTGTGATCTTCAGGTTCAATTCATGTAATAGGCGCAGAAAATGGCAGCGCTTTAGTACCGCCTTTGTACCAGGTCAAAAGACCACTTTCGCAAGTAGTACATACGGTTTTTGGTATCCAAGCTTCAGATAAAAATCGTATTCCAAAGAAAAGAAAATATGGTTCTTCAATTGTAGGAAATATCTATCTTCTGCTTTGATGGTGCGTAAAATGTCCACAAATAAAACAAAACCAATCTCTTAATTTGCAAACAGAATCCGCCATGCTTATTTAAGCTTTAATTTTTCTTTTTTTATATTAATTTTAGTAAAAATCACACCCGATATGTACTGCTTAGTAGCTCAATTATGCTTGAATTTTTTCTTTTATTTTTTATTATTAATTTTAATAAATATCACACCCGATTTGTAAGTCACAGCTGACTAGACGCGAGAACTCAGTGTTTGGCCCGGCCGAACTTGACGCCGTTTTTACCTGTTTTGTATATGTTGGTGTATAATTTTACTAATTAAGCGTAAAGAGCTTTATTTACAACAATGGTGTCTTTGGTGACCCCCACTGAAAGTTTCCGCCAAACATTTTCGTAGAATATTTTAATCCTTAAATGTCCTTTTTTAAAGGATATTTTTTTAATTTCTCGAAAGAAGGGTCAAATTAACCCATAAAGAGACCAGTAAGAGGGTTAAGATCTTCCACAAAAATAATCCCCATACAATTTCACAATACAACTCTGACCATAAGAATTCTCTCAGACATTAACTTACAGCATTTTTTCATATAGTATAATGCTCCCTTCGACCAAAAAATGAAAACTTTGCCCCACTGTAAAAAAATACTCAGACGTGCTGGACCATAAGTTTGTTCTACAAAAATGATCTACTCAACATACCCTTTCAGAATTATGGGGTCGCTATTCTGTTCCATTCAAAAAGTCTTAATTTGTTGGACAGATTATTTATCGTTTGGTTTTCTTTTTTCTAATTTTTAAAAATATTTTAAGATTTTCGTCGGCAGCAGTTTGACTAATTTCATTATATCTCGGTGTAATATCAGTTTAAATATGAAACTAAAATTTTTGTTTTAATCAGTTCAGTATTTAAAATGCTTTATGCAGAAATATATATTTTAAAAGTTTAAAGTAAAAAGAAAAATCGTAAAAATGTATGTCGTTTCATATAATAAACTAGATTTTTCTTATTTTCAGCGTAGCTGCCATTTTCCAGTGAAAAAAATCAATATTTATTTAAAGAATATCCAATATCCCCTTAATTATCACATAAATTCGTTATACTAAGCGTATGAGTAATATTCAATTAATACCACTCATACGACTTGTAGTACACATTGTTGTGTTAATGAAGTGAAAAATTCAGACATATTGTTTAACACTTGTAGATACCTCCAGTGGCATAAAAAGAGAAAAAGACTTCCTCTTAACGGACTGACTGTCCACATTCTTTTAGCAAGACCCCTAATGTGTGTTCTGTGGAGTAGAAGCTACTTTAACAGCCTGCCCAAATCGCTCTGGCAAGAGACCTAACATTTAAAATATGTGTTCCCTCGATCAGTGGATATAAAGAATACTTGCCTATAATGTAATAAAAATGGAATTTAATAGAGGAAATTCTCCACCTTAACGGCATGCCCAAGCAAGAAAAATTTAAATTTAAAATATGTCTTCTCTTCTAAATAAAACAAAAAAATGCTAAGGTATTTCTTGGTAGCTTCGTCAGGAATGTGGCAGATATTAGTATTCAAAATGGAAAATTCTATCCTTAACGTTCTGCCCAAGGGCCTCAAGCCCAGAACTTGAAATTTTTCGCGTAAGTTCCCCTTTTGATGTAGTCATCTACTAACAACGGTTTTAGGTATATTTTATCGGCGATGGGCCAAAAGGGGAAAGGTCTCCCCCTTGACGACCTGCCCACATGCCTTTAGCTAGAAATCGGAAATTTAAAATATGTATGAGCCAATTCAATACTTTCGCCAATAACTTGGTAACAACAGGGTTTCAAAAGAAGAAAAGGGCTTCCTTAGTGGACTGTCCAAGCCGCTAAAGGCAGTAAACTTAATTTGAAATGTGTGTTCACTCCAGTATGGGCTAACTCATGTTTTAACGTCATAAAAAATGGGCGTTAAAAACGAGAAAAGTCTCCATAAGCCAAATTACCTTGCTTCTTAGTATTTTCATCAAGAATGTGGTAAAAATGGAAGTTCAAAAGGAAGAAAAGTCGCTTGCTTTGGGTATAAACCTGATATTTTAAATGTGTGATAAAATGGAATTTTTGTCAGCAACGGGGTAAAAATGGGAATGAAAAGGAAAAAGTGTTCCTTTAGCGGCCTGCTCACACTGGTTAGGCTAGAAACCTAAAATTAAAAGTACGAGTGGAATTGAAACAATAAATTTATGAAACAAAATGGAATGAAACGTGTACTAAGTGGAATTGAAATACGAGACTCGGGAACGAGTAACGAATGAGATTAAAACATTGGAAAAAGGCAACGAAATGAAATGGAACTTCTACTCGTTCCCCATTCCATTTCATTTCGAACAGAAAAACAAAATGGAATGGAACAGGAAACGAGTGGAATTGAAATTCTCGACTATAGAAATAAAATGGTATGAAAGAGGAAACAAGTGAAATAAAAACACTAGACAATAGAAACGATATGAAATGGAACACGAAACGAGTGGAATTGAAACACACGCCAAGGGCAATGAAATGAAACGGAACGGTAAACGAAAGGAACTGAAACACTCGACAAGGGCAATGAAATTGAAAGGAACCTTATTCGAGTGGAATCGAAGCACTAGTAAATGGAAACAAAATGTAATGGAATAGGAAAGGAGTGGTATTGAAATACTAGACAAGGGGAACGAAACTTAACGGTAGACAAGTAAAATTTAAATACAATATATGGAGAACAAAATGGAAGAGCGACCATTCTTAATAAGGAACTTCCAATTTCAGCGTAGAAAAAATCGAAAAGTCTCCCTTTAATAGCCTGTTCAAGCACTTTCACTTAGAAATCTGAAACTGAAGACATACAATACACTACAAAAAGGTTAAAAAATGTATTTAAAAAAGAAATTTCTTAGATTGTTAAAAATAAATCACGCTTCTTTTTATATTGCGATATTTAAAACTAGCGGTAATGCTTTAAAGGGCGTTTAATCTATGTTACATAATCCTTTAGTCAATTTGCTATTTGGACTTTATATTTGTAATTATTGAATAAATATCAAACAAATATTTTATTTCTATTTAAAAATTAGAAATTTTAAACTTTATCAATTATTAGAAATTATAATTATATATCAGTTTGTCCTACCGTTTGTTACATTTCTATTAATAAAATATATTTTCATGCTACTTATGTAATTTTAAGCTGATCTTGCCATATTATTCTGTCTGTCTGTTGAGATGATGATCACGGCGCGTTGCTTGATTTTTCATATTGGTTTCTATCCTCTCGAGCAGTGTGGTATTGAAAATGAGCAATATCAGTGCAGAGATAAAACGGTTATGAATGTGAAGTTACCTTCTCCTAGAGGAAGTAACATTTGTTCACCTCAATATTTTTTTATTATAAAATTTTTTTAGCTTAATTTTTTTACCCTTTAATTTATTTTCACAACTAACAATGTTTTTATTTGTAAATTTTTTTTTTCACTCCACAAAGTTTTCTCAAATTTAATTCCAAGATTTTTTTCTTAAAAATTTGACTAACAAATGTTATTAATATGGAAGAAAAAATGTTATTAACAGGGAAGCAGAAGTAAAAAATTGGTTGAAAACACTTTTTGTTTTTTTAAAGGACAAAATTTCCGGAAAAACTTATTTTTTTTTATTGGAAAAAACAACTTGAGGCAAAAGAAATTTGAAAAAAGCCAATTAAAACTCAAAATTCTTAAGAAGAAGCTACTTTAAAGCTCACAAAAAAAAACTTATTTATTATATGTCAATAAAAAATAATGTATTTCTTAACAATATAAAAATTTTTTATTAGTAAAATTTCAAAAATAATTTAAGAGTTTCCGGACAACAGTTTATTTTTTTTTTTTACTTTATTAAAAGAAATGTGTCCCCATTTTTTAAGTTTTTTTTTTTTGAACATTTCCTTTATGATTTTGATTAACTCATAAAACTTGTCCTTTATTTATTGTTTTCTTTTCTAAGTGCCAACATTTCACAGCAAATTAAACATTTATCTTTGCACACACCCATATGTGTAAACTTTCCGTTAACACCTTAACATACTTAAAAAGCCAAACAAAACAAAACAAAAAGTTCTGTTTAGCCAAAACAAAAAAAACTTAAACTGGTCATATAACACAAACACATACCAGTACAAAGTCTTATTAGCTAAAAAGTTATTTTAACAATTCTCAAGTAATTTCAACATTTAACTCACATACACACACATACACACACACTCATATTTAAGTACTGTATTTCTGTTAAACTCCTTAGAAATCTTAAACATTTGTAAGAGATTTTTTTTTTTACAACAGCTGTTCCCAAGTCGCAAGAACTAATTGTTAAATTTAAATACTCATGAAATCAATTCTAATAACCAAAAATTTGTGAAAAAGTTTGCCACAAGTTTTGTATTTCTGTTCTTACTTTTATTATTATTATTATTATTATTCCCATAACAAAATAGTTTTCCTAGATTTGGATTATCTGTTAAATGTTTATTGTATGTTATAAGATGTAAAAAAAATGGAAACATTGTTGCCTTTTAAAATATATATGAGCATAATAAAGTTTCAAATAACACAGTACATAAAACAACACTAAATGATACTTAAGCAACAATAGAAGACATTTATTTAACTTGTGGTTTTAAGATTTTGACACAAATTTCTTTAAATTATATTATGAATGAGGTTAAAAGTTTTGTATTAAGTGATATTACATCAATTAAGATAAGGTTAAATGCAATGAAGCACAGACAAAATAAAAAAATTAAGTAAAAATATTATAAATTTATTAAAAACTATAAAATATTTGTAAACTTTATTAAAGTATTTAAAGCTTAATTGACACTACATATAACAAAAAAAATATATAGTTGTTTAAAAAAACTTTCAGTTTTTGATTCAAAAATGTTATATAATTTTATAAATAAATACAAGTTTTGGTTAAGTGTAAATGTGTTATAGGCTGAAGATGTGTAATAAGTATGCTCTGTAAATAATTTGGTTGAACTTTAAGTTGAATTACCGCCTTAGTTTCTAACTTGAAGTCTTGATTTATAATTTGTATTACATTTTATTTTAGTGGCATACATGCAGTAAAATTTAAACAAAATTTCAAGTTTGATTTTACTTAAGAAAATAGTACATACACTCACCAAAAAAAGTCTGTAATGGCAACTGAAAATTTTGCTGTTACTACGGGAAATTCTGCTAATTTGAGCCCAGCGGTATTTTTTGCTAATCTTAGCAACACATGTCTGCTGACGTGTAGTACAATGAAATTAGTAGAAAAAATAGTAGTCGCCACTTAATTTTAGTAGACTTTTTGTAAAGTGGAATTTAAAATCTGTTTGCTAAAATCAGCAAAAAATATTACTAAATATTATTAATATTAGTAAAAAGCTTTGAATTTATTTTTCTTATCGAGCATCAAAAATTTTGATTATATTTTTTAAAAAACGAATTAATCATTTTGTTTTAATTTGGTAATTTCTGTTTTGAAAAATATTATTGTAAATTTTTTTTTTACTTTTAAGGTTAAATTTTAATTGTTTTTAGGGCGGATTTTTAGAACTAAAAAACCTTTTTAGTGCTATTTGAAGTGGATGTCCTCTTTTTAGACATCAGTCGGTATCTTCACTTCCGATCCCTCTTTTAATATATGTAACATTTTAAGGAAATTTAAGTTTGTAGGTGAAAGTTTTAATTAGAAATAACTTTTCCTTCAATATCCACTTTTTTAAAAATTAGTAATTTTTTTTTGTTAATTTTAACAAATCGGTTTTCAAAAATTTGTAAAATGATTTCTGAAATTAGCAACAAAAATTTGTAAATATTCTATAAAAATTCTGTAATTTGTAAAATGTAAATAGCAAAAAGATTTGCTAAATAATAATTTTTTACTAAAAATCAGTACATAAATAATAGAGTGCGATTAAAAACCGTTTACAAATTTTTCTACTAACTTTTTTTTCTGAGTGTATTGGTTTATAATTCAATATTAATTATTCAACTCAAATTATTTAAAAAGCGCACTGTGGTCATGGGAATCAGATTTAAAAATATTTAACAGATTTTAATAACACATATTTCGGGTTATGTGGAATAGGCATTTTCTCCACCCGTCGAACTATGTACGAGGACTAGAAAAATTAGTTCGTTATTAGCGAGGTTCTGAGGTAAAATATTTTTTTTTTTTTTTTGTAAAAACGTTGGGTCTTTCAAAGTAGTTCGTATTAAGTGAGCATCCGTCTTCTATGCGTCTTTTCCGAGCTTTGCTGCATTTAAAACAAAAAAGTTACATGTAAAAACCAATCAGAAAGGTCGCATATGGTATTTCGACGCTGTGTCTTTTGATAGGAGCATGTGGGCCCACCGGACTTGGGAACCTGAAGTTGGGGCCCAGTTATGGTTCACAGATGGCTCGAAACAACTGAATAAGGATATGGCTGCGGGGGTTCTAGGGCCCTTCCCATGGGCAAATATCCCTCGATTTTCTGGCGGAAATTTACGACATATGTGTGTGTGTGGAGGAATGCCTACGGAGGTGTGTGATCAGATCTCGTATCTATATTCTCTCTGACAATCAGGCGGCACTCAGGGCTCTTATGTCCCACGAGGTGTCATCTAAACTTTTCATGGAATGTATTACGGCACTCACCCGACTCGGTAGAAGCAACTCCCTCACCCTGGAATGGATTCCGGGCCATGAAGGGCATGAGGGCAACAAAAGGGCGGACTGTCTAGCCAACCGAGGTGCCCGTCGGCCCTTCATAAGCCCTGAACCTTTTTGCGGGGTATATTAGGGAGAGGCTCAGGATGTGGAGAGTGTCGAGATTTTACGATTATTGGCCAACGTCTCGTGGCCAACGACAGGCTAAGAGACTTATATCTATGCCCAGTTGTGGGTCTGGGCGACTATTAGCCATTGGTCGAAGGGACCTAAGGACCCTGACTGGATACTTTACTGGAAACTGCGATCTTAAGTACCACAGACACATGAAGGGTCAATCGGACACTGAGTTGTGCTGGTTTTGCGGGTTGAAATCGGAGACGTCAGAGCATGTCCTCTGCGATTGTCCTGGGCTTTGTGTCAGGAAGATCAAGTTTTTGGGTGACCGTTTCTTGGCTTTATCAGTAGCTTAAACCTTTAGGGTGGTTCTGGGCAGTACAAAAGACTTGTTGTGGTCGCGGTAGTGCCATTTAAAATAATATTTACACGCAAAAAATTTAAAGTACCTCAAAATTTTTAATTTCCAAAAAAGGAAGTGTAATTTGTAATATATTGGCGGTTAATATGGTATTCCCATACTGACTTAATTTAATTTTACTACTTTTAGAACATGTTTTTGTTTCCAATTTTTCAAATTAAAATTTCATTGGACTTATCTGGATGAAATGATATAAAAAATTGTTTTTATAAAAATTTTTAATACTTTTTATAGTTTTGGCTCTTATATTGTGAGATTTTTGATAAGATTTTAATAAAAATAATTATTTTTATTAAACGCAGTTAAAGCTAGAAACACACAGAAATTTTTAAAAGTTAGGCAAGTGCGAAACACTGCGGTATTTCACAGTATCCAAGCATGAACTAAATTTGAGAAAAATTTATTTAAAATAAAAATCATCCATATTAGGATTTTTGAAAATACTTTTTATTTTCTAATCTCTAAATAATTTTTTTAAACAAAAATAGGAGAATTTTTTGTGGTAAAATAACTACATAAGAAAGTCAAATATTCCAAGTTAATTACAAACAAAATGTTTAAATATACTTTAAAAATATGTAGTATTTTTTTTTTTAAATTTTGTGTAATTTTACCAGTCCAAAATTCACCGCCCAAAAATTAAAGATTATAAGATTGTATATTTAATATTTGTATAGGCTTTGGAAAAACAAAATGATCAGAAAATTTCACAGATTTTAAGGATTTATACAAATTCTGAAGAATTTTTGCTATAGAAAAATACTTCGATTTTTTGAACTTTTTCCATTTTGAATATATTCCTACAGAATACTCACAGTTTTCAAGAACTTTTCCTCGATGGATTATTTAAATGTATCAAAATTATATTAAATATTAAGCTTGAAACATAAATTCTTAGTCCATTTTTCTATGGGAAAATTCTCAGATTAAATATTAAGCCTAAGTCTTAGATTATAAGGACATTTCTTTGTGGAAAAATCTTCAGATTCCTAGTACTATTTCCTGTAGAAGAAGGCTTGGAGCACTTTTTCCCGCTGTTTTCCAATTGAAAGAAGCACGTTTATTTTTCATATAGAAAATATTTTTATTTTGGGCAGTTTTTCCTTAAGGATAATATCAGATTTTTAAGATTTTTTTTTATATGGATAAAAATAACTTTTTTCTTTAAGATGCGGAAAACTTTTTTTGTAGAACAAGTTTTAGATCTGAAGTCCTCAGAATCCGAAAAATAAGTATTTTTAGTTAGAGGGTTTTTTAAAAAAAAAAAAAATGCGACAGAAAAATCTCATCGTAATCAGAAGGTTTTTATAAAGGAAAACTTCCTCAAAATCGTAGATTTTATCAAATTGATAACGGTAATTATAATTTGAAGGTTTTTTGATTCAATGCGTTCAAAATGTGATGGTTCTAAGGAAAGATTGCTCAAAATAAAAGAGTTTTTCTGTACGAAAAACTCCTAAAGCTTTTTTGTAGAAAAAAAATCTAAAAATCTGAAAGTATCTCCATATTAATTTGTGGGAAAAATTGGCAGATTCTAGCCACTTTCTACTTTAGAAAATTTTTCTTTTAGAAAAAGTTTTATATTCTAAAACTTTTTAGTAGGAAAAAGTACATAGAACTAGAGGTATTTTTTTATAAGAAGGAAATAAACAGATATTAAACACATTTCAGAATTAAAAAAAGCCTTAGTTTTTAAGCACTTTTTCCCGAAAAAAAAAATCTTAGATTATGATCACATTTTCTTATAGAAATATTCTAAAAAAGTAGACTTGTTCTATAGGAAAACTGATTTTTATATTATAAATATCCATACGTAACAAATTAGTAAATGTTTAATGCAATTCAATACTTTAATGTATTTTAAATCTATTTTGAATTTATTAATTTTATTCTCAAACAAAGTATTTTATAGCTAACATAAAATTACGATGAATTACTTTTAAAAAATATTATAATAATTAAAGCAAAAAGGTTTAAATTTCTTGTCAATTTTAAGTTTATAAATATAAGTTCAATTATTATTATTAACATTTTTTTTTAACTTCTTAAACTTTATATGTGATAAATTATAATTATTATTATTTCCTAAAGATGCTACACAGTGAAGTAGCGAAATATTGAAAAATAAATAACATTTTTATTAATAAAAACAACCAAATTTTTAAAAAGTTAAAAATAAAAGAAAAAAGATTAAAATTAATTAATATAAATCATACGCCACAGTGGTCTACAATATTCAGATGCTTTAAAATGTTGTTCAAAAAAATTACACAAAATTTATTATACTTTGTACACAAAAAAAAGTATCACAAAATGTTAAGTAATTAAAATTATAGGGTCCGCCAAATAACTTTTTTTTTTAAAAATGCCATAAAAAAAAAAAAAAAATATTTTCTCAAATTTCTTTTTTTATTTGAAAGTACAATCCTTCCGGTTAATAATGGAAAATAATTTCATTCAAATGGCTGCCTCGGCTGGCCATACAGTAGCCTACAGGATCGGTCCAATTTGTAAGCACATTATCGATTGTGTGCAGCAGTATTAAACCAATGGCTTCACAAATATTGTCCTTTAAAGCGTCAATTGTCTCTGGCTTGTCGGCGTAACACTTATCTTTGACGGCACCTCACAAATAATAGTCCAACGGTGTCAAATCGCAGCTCCGAGGTGGCCCAACGACATCAGCTCTGCGGCTGATAATGCGATCTTCACAAACAGGGCGCAAAACATCGAGTGTATGTAGCTTCAGCTGTGAAACCAAATGTTGCCAATATCCTCCTCTTCAATTTTTGTGAACGAAAATTCGTTCAACATGGCCCGATATCGATCACCATTGACTGTAATCGTCAGCCGAGGCAGCCATTTGAATGAAATTATTTTCCATTATTAACCAGAAGGATTGTACTTTCAAATAAAAAAAGAAATTTGAGAAAATATTCAGTAGTTTTTTTTTAAAGCATTTTCAAAAAAAAAAAGTTATTTGGCGGACCCTATATTTGTTTAAATTCAAATTCGAAATTTTTTTTGTTAGAAATTTTTTTAAATTATTATTTTTCATATAAAAATTTTTTGAGAATAAAAATTCTAGTTACCAAAAAAAATAAACAGCGTTTTATATTTCCAAATTTTATTGTTGGTGCCTTTTAAAAAAAAATGTTTATATGTATTTACCAAAATATTCTATGAAAGATGTTTTACAGAAATTTGTAATTTTTTCTGTGTATTTTTTTTTGTCTTTTTCTTGTAATTTAATATATTAATATTACTCATACGTAATGGAGTTCCAAAATATTGTTTATTTAATTTTATTTTTATTTTTCCTCCAAAATAAGTTATATCCCAGATTTTTATTAAACTTTTTTTCATTTCAATTAACTTAAAACTTTCTTTATTCCCTACCATATCAATTTGTTTATCTTCTACCAATATTACTATCACGTTTTCCTGATACTTGTAAATTTTTCTTTTATGCAAAATCTATATTTTTTTCCTTAACTTTTTAAATATTTAATACACTTATTTACCTCCTTAACATAGTTCTTATTTCTTTAAGTACATTTGTAATGTTTATAAATGTTATTTTAAGGTACGAGTTCATGACTCTGCAGTTTTTTTGTTCGTTTTTAAAATTTTGTTTTTTATTTTATAGTCTGTGAAGATTTATTTCTTGTTGTTTAGAACTTTGTTTTTCTGCGAAATGTTTTTATTTTTTTTTTTTGCAATTTTTGCCCTGACTTTTTGGTTTGGCATAAGTTTGTTTTTTTATATTGTAAATATTATGCTTATATAAAAAATGGAGTTAATGAACCATTATAGTTTGACAATAACTTATTACTATTTTTTTTTTGCAAGAAGAATGAAGAGACATTGTTAAATAAATATTTATGGGAAATTTTAAGATAAAGACAATTTTTTAAGAATTAAAAATATAAAGTAAATTACCAAAATAAATGTTTGATGTTTGAATAATTGAAGATTTGTTTTTTTTTTAATTATAAAAATTATTAGCTCATTAATCGATCCCATGGGGATTTTTTGATAAAATTTTGTAGAAAGATTTATTAATTTATTGTGTCTTCTAGTGATAGTATGGAGGCTCTTGACGATGCAGTAATTAAGGTGTGCCTATGTATCATCAAACTTGAGAGGTACACTTAAAATAGTTTGTAAGTTAAAATAACAAAAAATGTCAATTAAAAGAAATGATATTTCATTTAAAAGCCGGTCTACTTAATTTTCATTTAAATTAAATGCCTTTTGTTATATATTTTTAAATGTTGAACAACTGACACATCCGTAAAAAACAAATGATATAATCAGTAAAAATAAATATCAAAATTTTACCTACCAATTCCTTAAAAATAAATGTTTTTTCATTTATTTGAAATTGTTTCCCTTTTTGTTTTTTTTGTTTTTTTTTAGTATACTACGAGTATGAATGAATGTATATATGCATAGCTATAGACACTTTTTGCGTGAATGTGTTTGTGTATGTATGTGTGTTTATGAAGTTCTTATAATTTGTATTGAAAAATTTTGTATATATACAACCAATTTAAATAAAAAAATAAATTGAAATTTTATGAATATTTTTTTTTTTTTTTTGAAACAGACAGCAAACAAAATTTAAATTTGTAATAACTGTTACGGACACATATAAACCACAAGTTTCCGTTTTGTGGGTAACGTTTTATTAAATTTCAAACCAATGAAAAAATAAATGAAACTGAAAAAAATCGGTAAACGATAGTAAATTATTTCGAATAAATGTATTAAAAAGTTAATTTAGATATTTCTTTGAAAAATAAATGTATGTTCCTTTATTTTTAAATGAAACGGAAAACTTTTTTATTAAACTACAAACAGTTAACTACATAATATTCTGAGAGTAACGATCAATTTTGTTTGTCTTTTAAAAATCTCGATACTAATTTTTTTTTGTTTTCAGACTTGTGGAATTTGTCACTGATGAATCAGAAACTAATATCAATTGTGGATAGATGCCTTAATCAATTTTATATATAAATATTTTATGACAGAATAATGATTTTTTCAGAAAGAAGTTTACTATCATACAATATCGCACTTCCTGGTGATATTTCTAAAGTAAAAATGCTGAGTATTTATTTATTTATTTATTTATTTTATTAAACATATAATTACAAATTATATTTTAATACCCTAACCGAGCACTAGCAACGAAGGCCTTCAGCTTGTTGTAGCGAAAACAGACCAGAGCCTCTGGTGGGAATCGAACCCACGACCCCCGCACTGATAAGCTAGCACGCTACTAACTAGCCTACCGGGGCGCTGAGTAATCTGAGGCTTTCAGATAAGAAAAATGTGTTCATAATATCAGATTTTTACTATAGGAAAATATTCCTTTTGTAACAAAAAGTAATTAAAATCTGTCGATTTTATATTGAATTTTTCCCATAGGAAAAGACCGCTGGTTTTGAGTACTTTTTCATATTAAAAAGGTCAAGAATCTAAGATCTCTCAAATTCTAAAGAATTTTTGCTAAAGAAAACCACTTTATATTTTGAGCACTTTTTTCTAAACAAGAACCATCCGATTTTGAACACATTCTTACAGAACACGCTTTTGATTCCGAGGAGATTTTTCTGTAATAAAACTCTTAGATTTCTGGGACTTTTTTACGGAAAAATCCTCTAACTCTGAGGACTTCTTTCTGGGATTCTGAAAATTTCAGAATCTCAAACTTTTTCTATTGGAAAATTTCGCTTAAAGATAAACTTTCTCAGTTTGATCGTTTTTCTGCAGTAAAACTCATCAAAATCAGAAAGATCCCAGAATCCAACACTTTTCTATATCAATAATCAAAGTTAAATTTTTTATTGTCAAAATTCCTCAAAATCTGATATTTTCTATAGTAAAAGTGCTTAAATTGTGATATATTTTCCATAGAGAAATATCAACGGAATCTTAGCAATATGCTCATGTATGTTAGACATTATTGTATTAATAAAATATTTTAAATGATCTAGTTATTTTCTTTTTTGTAACTTTACTCACAAAAATGGTTAATTTTGTCACAATTTCTAAAAATTATCTACCAACTTGACGGAAACGATTTTTATATTTATTTGTAAAAATTTGCTTAAAAAATCTTTTGTTCTTTTAATAAAATTAAAGTTTTATATGATTCTTAAATTATCTTTGCTTAAAGTAATTGCTTATTTAAAAATTTATAGCAGTATGTTTTTGTTTTTTCTTTTGTTAATGCAATTTTAAGTTTATAAATTTGATGTTATTTACTTTTAACTAAAAAGCTTGTTTAACAATGTTAGTTTATTAGATGATACTAACAAGAAAAGGGGGGGGGGGGGAACCCTGGAATACACTTAAGTGAAATAACAACATGCAGTAGAGCAGAAGAGAAAAAAAGTAGAAAATGACTTAAAACATAACAACTGCAATTCTAACTACTTACTACTACTTTTAAAATTAGTTGTTGTTATTCTTAGATTTGTGATATGTTTTTCTTTGCAATTCGATTTCATGCATCATAAAGTAAATTCAAAATGCAGCTGATGACCAAGTATGGAAAAAGTAAAAGATAACTAAAACAAAAAAATATATTTAAGTGCTTCAAAAATTCCCTTTCTTATTAACCAAAAAAAAAGTTTACTTTAATAATAATTTAACGCCAATATTTTAAAGTTCAGTGTTTTCAACAAAAATCAGTTCTTATGAACGTTAAGCTTATTACCAATAATTCAATAATTAATATTAATCATACGCCACAGTTTACCAGCCCTTTTAAAAGCTATATATGAGTATAATATTCCAATCAATATTACACATCAATGAAATGGAATTCCAAGGGCATACGATAAATAATACTCATCAGTGCGAAATTCCTTTTTGTTTCTGAGAAAATAATTAAATGGTGATTATAGATCAATATTTTAAAGTATCAAAATCCATACTTACTCTCAAAATTTGCCAGAGATTTTTGTATTGCTAAATACCCTTTAAATTCCCTTTGATTTGAGTATAATATTAAGTGAAAACAAAATTTTCGAATTTTTGCAAAAAATGATAATGTATACACTGTCCTTTTTGCCAAAAAATAAAAAACTTTTTTTACTCAATATTATACTCAAATGAAAGGCAATACTAAGAGCATCCAATAAAACTACATTCCACTGCGAAACTCCTTGTAGTTTCTGAGATAATGAAGATTATGGAGGATCGACAATGGAATTTTTAATGCATTTTATGTCAAAATCCATACTAAATCTCAGAATTTCCCAGAGATTTATGTACAGCTAAATAGCTCTTTAAATTCCCTTTCATTTGAGTATAATAATGTATAATATTGAGTGAAAAAATTTTTTTCGATTTTTTGCAAAAAAGGATGATGTATACACTGTCTTTTTAGCCAAAAAATGGAAAATTTTTGTTTCACTCAATATTATACTCAAACGAAAGGTAATACTAAGGGCATCAAATAAAACTACTTTTCGCTGCGAAATTCCTCTTAGTTCCTGAGAAAATGATGATTATGGAGGATCGATTATTGAAATTTTAATGCATTTCAATGCAAAATCCATACTAAATCTCAAAATTTCCCAGAGATTTATGTACTGCTAAATAGCTCTTTAAATCCCCTTTTATTTGAGTATAATAATGTATATTACTGAGTGAAAAAAATTTTTTCGATTTTTTGCAAAAAAAGGATGATGTATACACTGTCTTTTTTGCCAAAAAATGGAAAATTTTTGTTTCACTCAATATTATACTCAAACGAAAGGTAATACTAAGGGCATCAAATAAAACTACTTTTCGCTGCGAAATTCCTCTTAGTTCCTGAGAAAATGATGATTATGGAGGATCGATTATTGAAATTTTAATGCATTTCAATGCAAAATCCATACTAAATCTCAAAATTTCCCAGAGATTTATGTACTGCTAAATAGCTCTTTAAATCCCCTTTTATTTGAGTATAATAATGTATAATATTGAGTGAAAAAAATTTTTTCGATTTTTTGCAAAAAAGGATGATGTATACACTGTCTTTTTTGTCAAAAAATGGAAAATTTTTGTTTCACTCAATATTATACTCAAACGAAAGGTAATACTAAGGGCATCAAATAAAACTACTTTTCGCTGCGAAATTCCTCTTAGTTCCTGAGAAAATGATGATTATGGAGGATCGATTATTGAAATTTTAATGCATTTCAATGCAAAATCCATACTAAATCTCAAAATTTCCCAGAGATTTATGTACTGCTAAATAGCTCTTTAAATCCCCTTTTATTTGAGTATAATAATGTATAATATTGAGTGAAAAAATTTTTTTAGATTTTTTGCAAAAAAGGATGATGTATACACTGTCTTTTTTGCCAAAAAATGGAAAATTTTTGTTTCACTCAATATTATACTCAAACGAAAGGTAATACTAAGGGCATCAAATAAAACTACTTTTCGCTGCGAAATTCCTCTTAGTTCCTGAGAAAATGATGATTATGGAGGATCGATTATTGAAATTTTAATGCATTTCAATGCAAAATCCATACTAAATCTCAAAATTTCCCAGAGATTTATGTACTGCTAAATAGCTCTTTAAATCCCCTTTTATTTGAGTATAATAATGTATAATATTGAGTGAAAAAAATTTTTTCGATTTTTTGCAAAAAAGGATGATGTATACACTGTCTTTTTGCCAAAAAATGGAAAATTTTTGTTTCACTCAATATTATACTCGAACGAAAGGTAATACTAAGGGCATCAAATAAAACTACTTTTCGCTGCGAAATTCCTCTTAGTTCCTGAGAAAATGATGATTATGGAGGATCGATTATTGAAATTTTAATGCATTTCAATGCAAAATCCATACTAAATCTCAAAATTTCCCAGAGATTTATGTACTGCTAAATAGCTCTTTAAATCCCCTTTTATTTGAGTATAATAATGTATAATATTGAGTGAAAAAAATTTTTTTCGATTTTTTGCAAAAAAGGATGATGTATACACTGTCTTTTTTGCCAAAAAATGGAAAATTTTTGTTTCACTCAATATTATACTCAAACGAAAGGTAATACTAAGGGCATCAAATAAAACTACTTTTCGCTGCGAAATTCCTCTTAGTTCCTGAGAAAATGATGATTATGGAGGATCGATTATTGAAATTTTAATGCATTTCAATGCAAAATCCATACTAAATCTCAAAATTTCCCAGAGATTTATGTACTGCTAAATAGCTCTTTAAATCCCCTTTTATTTGAGTATAATAATGTATAATATTGAGTGAAAAAAATTTTTTCGATTTTTTGCAAAAAAGGATGATGTATACACTGTCTTTTTTGCCAAAAAATGGAAAATTTTTGTTTCACTCAATATTATACTCAAACGAAAGGTAATACTAAGGGCATCAAATAAAACTACTTTTCGCTGCGAAATTCCTCTTAGTTCCTGAGAAAATGATGATTATGGAGGATCGATTATTGAAATTTTAATGCATTTCAATGCAAAATCCATACTAAATCTCAAAATTTCCCAGAGATTTATGTACTGCTAAATAGCTCTTTAAATCCCCTTTTATTTGAGTATAATAATGTATAATATTGAGTGAAAAAATTTTTTTCGATTTTTTGCAAAAAAGGATGATGTATACACTGTCTTTTTTGCCAAAAAATGGAAAATTTTTGTTTCACTCAATATTATACTCAAACGAAAGGTAATACTAAGGGCATCAAATAAAACTACTTTTCGCTGCGAAATTCCTCTTAGTTTCTGAGAAAATGATGATTATGGAGGATCGATTATTGAAATTTTAATGCATTTCAATGCAAAATCCATACTAAATCTCAAAATTTCCCAGAGATTTATGTACTGCTAAATAGCTCTTTAAATCCCCTTTTATTTGAGTATAATAATGTATAATATTGAGTGAAAAAAATTTTTTCGATTTTTTGCAAAAAAGGATGATGTATACACTGTCTTTTTTGCCAAAAAATGGAAAATTTTTGTTTCACTCAATATTATACTCAAACGAAAGGTAATACTAAGGGCATCAAATAAAACTACTTTTCGCTGCGAAATTCCTCTTAGTTCCTGAGAAAATGATGATTATGGAGGATCGATTATTGAAATTTTAATGCATTTCAATGCAAAATCCATACTAAATCTCAAAATTTCCCAGAGATTTATGTACTGCTAAATAGCTCTTTAAATCCCCTTTTATTTGAGTATAATAATGTATAATATTGAGTGAAAAAAATTTTTTCGATTTTTTGCAAAAAAGGATGATGTATACACTGTCTTTTTTGCCAAAAAATGGAAAATTTTTGTTTCACTCAATATTATACTCAAACGAAAGGTAATACTAAGGGCATCAAATAAAACTACTTTTCGCTGCGAAATTCCTCTTAGTTCCTGAGAAAATGATGATTATGGAGGATCGATTATTGAAATTTTAATGCATTTCAATGCAAAATCCATACTAAATCTCAAAATTTCCCAGAGATTTATGTACTGCTAAATAGCTCTTTAAATCCCCTTTTATTTGAGTATAATAATGTATAATATTGAGTGAAAAAAATTTTTTAGATTTTTTGCAAAAAAGGATGATGTATACACTGTCTTTTTTGCCAAAAAATGGAAAATTTTTGTTTCACTCAATATTATACTCAAACGAAAGGTAATACTAAGGGCATCAAATAAAACTACTTTTCGCTGCGAAATTCCTCTTAGTTCCTGAGAAAATGATGATTATGGAGGATCGATTATTGAAATTTAAATGCATTTCAATGCAAAATCCATACTAAATCTCAAAATTTCCCAGAGATTTATGTACTGCTAAATAGCTCTTTAAATCCCCTTTTATTTGAGTATAATAATGTATAATATTGAGTGAAAAAATTTTTTTCGATTTTTTGCAAAAAAGGATGATGTATACACTGTCTTTTTTGCCAAAAAATGGAAAATTTTTGTTTCACTCAATATTATACTCAAACGAAAGGTAATACTAAGGGCATCAAATAAAACTACTTTTCGCTGCGAAATTCCTCTTAGTTCCTGAGAAAATGATGATTATGGAGGATCGATTATTGAAATTTTAATGCATTTCAATGCAAAATCCATACTAAATCTCAAAATTTCCCAGAGATTTATGTACTGCTAAATAGCTCTTTAAATCCCCTTTCATTTGAGTATAATAATGTATAATATTGAGTGAAAAAAAATTTTTCGATTTTTTGCAAAAAAGGATGATGTATACACTGTCTTTTTTGCCAAAAAATGGAAAATTTTTGTTTCACTCAATATTATACTCAAACGAAAGGTAATACTAAGGGCATCAAATAAAACTACTTTTCGCTGCGAAATTCCTCTTAGTTCCTGAGAAAATGATGATTATGGAGGATCGATTATTGAAATTTTAATGCATTTCAATGCAAAATCCATACTAAATCTCAAAATTTCCCAGAGATTTATGTACTGCTAAATAGCTCTTTAAATCCCCTTTTATTTGAGTATAATAATGTATAATATTGAGTGAAAAAAATTTTTTTCGATTTTTTGCAAAAAAGGATGATGTATACACTGTCTTTTTTGCCAAAAAATGGAAAATTTTTGTTTCACTCAATATTATACTCAAACGAAAGGTAATATTAAGGGCATCAAATAAAACTACTTTTCGCTGTGAAATTCCTCTTAGTTCCTGAGAAAATGATGATTATGGAGGATCAATTATTGAAATTTTAATGCATTTCAATGCAAAATCCATACTAAATCTCAAAATTTCCCAGAGATTTATGTACTGCTAAATAGCTCTTTAAATCCCCTTTTATTTGAGTATAATAATGTATAATATTGAGTGACAAAAAATTTTTCGATTTTTTGCAAAAAAGGATGATGTATACACTGTCTTTTTTGCCAAAAAATGGAAAATTTTTGTTTCACTCAATATTATACTCAAACGAAAGGTAATACTAAGGGCATCAAATAAAACTACTTTTCGCTGCGAAATTCCTCTTAGTTCCTGAGAAAATGATGATTATGGAGGATCGATTATTGAAATTTTAATGCATTTCAATGCAAAATCCATACTAAATCTCAAAATTTCCCAGAGATTTATGTACTGCTAAATAGCTCTTTAAATCCCCTTTTATTTGAGTATAATAATGTATAATATTGAGTGAAAAAAATTTTTTCGATTTTTTGCAAAAAAGGATGATGTATACACTGTCTTTTTTGCCAAAAAATGGAAAATTTTTGTTTCACTCAATATTATACTCAAACGAAAGGTAATACTAAGGGCATCAAATAAAACTACTTTTCGCTGCGAAATTCCTCTTAGTTCCTGAGAAAATGATGATTATGGAGGATCGATTATTGAAATTTTAATGCATTTCAATGCAAAATCCATACTAAATCTCAAAATTTCCCAGAGATTTATGTACTGCTAAATATCTCTTTAAATCCCCTTTTATTGGAGTATAATAATGTATAATATTGAGTGAAAAAAATTTTTTCGATTTTTTGCAAAAAAGGATGATGTATACACTGTCTTTTTTGCCAAAAAATGGAAAATTTTTGTTTCACTCAATATTATACTCAAACGAAAGGTAATACTAAGGGCATCAAATAAAACTACTTTTCGCTGCGAAATTCCTCTTAGTTCCTGAGAAAATGATGATTATGGAGGATCGATTATTGAAATTTTAATGCATTTCAATGCAAAATCCATACTAAATCTCAAAATTTCCCAGAGATTTATGTACTGCTAAATAGCTCTTTAAATCCCCTTTCATTTGAGTATAATAATGTATAATATTGAGTGAAAAAAAATTTTTCGATTTTTTGCAAAAAAGGATGATGTATACACTGTCTTTTTTGCCAAAAAATGGAAAATTTTTGTTTCACTCAATATTATACTCAAACGAAAGGTAATACTAAGGGCATCAAATAAAACTACTTTTCGCTGCGAAATTCCTCTTAGTTCCTGAGAAAATGATGATTATGGAGGATCGATTATTGAAATTTTAATGCATTTCAATGCAAAATCCATACTAAATCTCAAAATTTCCCAGAGATTTATGTACTGCTAAATAGCTCTTTAAATCCCCTTTTATTTGAGTATAATAATGTATAATATTGAGTGAAAAAAATTTTTTTCGATTTTTTGCAAAAAAGGATGATGTATACACTGTCTTTTTTGCCAAAAAATGGAAAATTTTTGTTTCACTCAATATTATACTCAAACGAAAGGTAATATTAAGGGCATCAAATAAAACTACTTTTCGCTGTGAAATTCCTCTTAGTTCCTGAGAAAATGATGATTATGGAGGATCAATTATTGAAATTTTAATGCATTTCAATGCAAAATCCATACTAAATCTCAAAATTTCCCAGAGATTTATGTACTGCTAAATAGCTCTTTAAATCCCCTTTTATTTGAGTATAATAATGTATAATATTGAGTGAAAAAATTTTTTTCGATTTTTTGCAAAAAAAGATGATGTATACACTGTCTTTTTTGCCAAAAAATGGAAAATTTTTGTTTCACTCAATATTATACTCAAACGAAAGGTAATACTAAGGGCATCAAATAAAACTACTTTTCGCTGCGAAATTCCTCTTAGTTCCTGAGAAAATGATGATTATGGAGGATCGATTATTGAAATTTTAATGCATTTCAATGCAAAATCCATACTTAATCTCAAAATTTCCCAGAGATTTATGTACTGCTAAATAGCTCTTTAAATCCCCTTTTATTTGAGTATAATAATGTATAATATTGAGTGAAAAAATTTTTTCGATTTTTTGCAAAAAAGGATGATGTATACACTGTCTTTTTTGCCAAAAAATGGAAAATTTTTGTTTCACTCAATATTATACTCAAACGAAAGGTAATACTAAGGGCATCAAATAAAACTACTTTTCGCTGCGAAATTCCTCTTAGTTCCTGAGAAAATGATGATTATGGAGGATCGATTATTGAAATTTTAATGCATTTCAATGCAAAATCCATACTAAATCTCAAAATTTCCCAGAGATTTATGTACTGCTAAATAGCTCTTTAAATCCCCTTTTATTTGAGTATAATAATGTATAATATTGAGTGAAAAAAATTTTTTCGATTTTTTGCAAAAAAGGATGATGTATACACTGTCTTTTTTGCCAAAAAATGGAAAATTTTTGTTTCACTCAATATTATACTCAAACGAAAGGTAATACTAAGGGCATCAAATAAAACTACTTTTCGCTGCGAAATTCCTCTTAGTTCCTGAGAAAATGATGATTATAGAGGATCGATTATTGAAATTTTAATGCATTTCAATGCAAAATCCATACTAAATCTCAAAATTGCCCAGAGATTTATGTACTGCTAAAGAGCTCTTTAAATCCCCTTTTATTTGAGTATAATAATGTATAATATTGAGTGAAAAAAATTTTTTCGATTTTTTGCAAAAAAATGGAAAATTTTTGTTTCACTCAATATTATACTCAAACGAAAGGTAATAGTAAGGGCATCAAATAAAACTACTTTTCGCTGCGAAATTCCTCTTAGTTCCTGAGAAAATGATGATTATGGAGGATCGATTATTGAAATTTTAATGCATTTCAATGCAAAATCCATACTAAATCCCAAAATTTCCCAGAGATTTATGTACTGCTAAATAGCTCTTTAAATCCCCTTTTATTTGAGTATAATAATGTATAATATTGAGTGAAAAAAATTTTTTAGATTTTTTGCAAAAAAAGATGATGTATACACTGTCTTTTTTGCCAAAAAATGGAAAATTTTTGTTTCACTCAATATTATACTCAAACGAAAGGTAATACTAAGGGCATCAAATAAAACTACTTTTCGCTGCGAAATTCCTCTTAGTTCCTGAGAAAATGATGATTATGGAGGATCGATTATTGAAATTTTAATGCATTTCAATGCAAAATCCATACTAAATCTCAAAATTTCCCAGAGATTTATGTACTGCTAAATAGCTCTTTAAATCCCCTTTTATTTGAGTATAATAATGTATAATATTGAGTGAAAAAATTTTTTTCGATTTTTTGCAAAAAAGGGAAAATTTTTGTTTCACTCAATATTATACTCAAACGAAAGGTAATACTAAGGGCATCAAATAAAACTACTTTTCGCTGCGAAATTCCTATTAGTTCCTGAGAAAATGATGATTATGGAGGATCGATTATTGAAATTTTAATGCATTTCAATGCAAAATCCATACTAAATCTCAAAATTTCCCAGAGATTTATGTACTGCTAAATAGCTCTTTAAATCCCCTTTTATTTGAGTATAATAATGTATAATATTGAGTGAAAAAAATTTTTTCGATTTTTTGCAAAAAAGGATGATGTATACACTGTCTTTTTTGCCAAAAAATGGAAAATTTTTGTTTCACTCAATATTATACTCAAACGAAAGGTAATACTAAGGGCATCAAATAAAACTACTTTTCGCTGCGAAATTCCTCTTAGTTCCTGAGAAAATGATGATTATGGAGGATCGATTATTGAAATTTTAATGCATTTCAATGCAAAATCCATACTAAATCTCAAAATTTCCCAGAGATTTATGTACTGCTAAATAGCTCTTTAAATCCCCTTTTATTTGAGTATAATAATGTATAATATTGAGTGAAAAAATTTTTTTCGATTTTTTGCAAAAAAGGATGATGTATACACTGTCTTTTTTGCCAAAAAATGGAAAATTTTTGTTTCACTCAATATTATACTCAAACGAAAGGTAATACTAAGGGCATCAAATAAAACTACTTTTCGCTGCGAAATTCCTCTTAGTTCCTGAGAAAATGATGATTATGGAGGATCGATTATTGAAATTTTAATGCATTTCAATGCAAAATCCATACTAAATCTCAAAATTTCCCAGAGATTTATGTACTGCTAAATAGCTCTTTAAATCCCCTTTTATTTGAGTATAATAATGTATAATATTGAGTGAAAAAATTTTTTTCGATTTTTTGCAAAAAAGGATGATGTATACACTGTCTTTTTTGCCAAAAAATGGAAAATTTTTGTTTCACTCAATATTATACTCAAACGAAAGGTAATACTAAGGGCATCAAATAAAACTACTTTTCGCTGCGAAATTCCTATTAGTTCCTGAGAAAATGATGATTATGGAGGATCGATTATTGAAATTTTAATGCATTTCAATGCAAAATCCATACTAAATCTCAAAATTTCCCAGAGATTTATGTACTGCTAAATAGCTCTTTAAATCCCCTTTTATTTGAGTATAATAATGTATAATATTGAGTGAAAAAAATTTTTTCGATTTTTTGCAAAAAAGGATGATGTATACACTGTCTTTTTTGCCAAAAAATGGAAAATTTTTGTTTCACTCAATATTATACTCAAACGAAAGGTAATACTAAGGGCATCAAATAAAACTACTTTTCGCTGCGAAATTCCTCTTAGTTCCTGAGAAAATGATGATTATGGAGGATCGATTATTGAAATTTTAATGCATTTCAATGCAAAATCCATACTAAATCTCAAAATTTCCCAGAGATTTATGTACTGCTAAATAGCTCTTTAAATCCCCTTTTATTTGAGTATAATAATGTATAATATTGAGTGAAAGAATTTTTTTCGATTTTTTGCAAAAAAGGATGATGTATACACTGTCTTTTTTGCCAAAAAATGGAAAATTTTTGTTTCACTCAATATTATACTCAAACGAAAGGTAATACTAAGGGCATCAAATAAAACTACTTTTCGCTGCGAAATTCCTCTTAGTTACTGAGAAAATGATGATTATGGAGGATCGATTATTGAAATTTTAATGCATTTCAATGCAAAATCCATACTAAATCTCAAAATTTCCCAGAGATTTATGTACTGCTAAATAGCTCTTTAAATCCCCTTTCATTTGAGTATAATAATGTATAATATTGAGTGAAAAAAAATTTTTCGATTTTTTGCAAAAAAGGATGATGTATACACTGTCTTTTTTGCCAAAAAATGGAAAATTTTTGTTTCACTCAATATTATACTCAAACGAAAGGTAATACTAAGGGCATCAAATAAAACTACTTTTCGCTGCGAAATTCCTCTTAGTTCCTGAGAAAATGATGATTATGGAGGATCGATTATTGAAATTTTAATGCATTTCAATGCAAAATCCATACTAAATCTCAAAATTTCCCAGAGATTTATGTACTGCTAAATAGCTCTTTAAATCCCCTTTTATTTGAGTATAATAATGTATAATATTGAGTGAAAAAAATTTTTTCGATTTTTTGCAAAAAAGGATGATGTATACACTGTCTTTTTTGCCAAAAAATGGAAAATTTTTGTTTCACTCAATATTATACTCAAACGAAAGGTAATACTAAGGGCATCAAATAAAACTACTTTTCGCTGCGAAATTCCTCTTAGTTCCTGAGAAAATGATGATTATAGAGGATCGATTATTGAAATTTTAATGCATTTCAATGCAAAATCCATACTAAATCTCAAAATTTCCCAGAGATTTATGTACTGCTAAAGAGCTCTTTAAATCCCCTTTTATTTGAGTATAATAATGTATAATATTGAGTGAAAAAAATTTTTTCGATTTTTTGCAAAAAAGGATGATGTATACACTGTCTTTTTTGCCAAAAAATGGAAAATTTTTGTTTCACTCAATATTATACTCAAACGAAAGGTAATACTAAGGGCATCAAATAAAACTACTTTTCGCTGCGAAATTCCTCTTAGTTCCTGAGAAAATGATGATTATGGAGGATCGATTATTGAAATTTTAATGCATTTCAATGCAAAATCCATACTAAATCTCAAAATTTCCCAGAGATTTATGTACTGCTAAATAGCTCTTTAAATCCCCTTTTATTTGAGTATAATAATGTATAATATTGAGTGAAAAAAATTGTTTAGATTTTTTGCAAAAAAAGATGATGTATACACTGTCTTTTTTGCCAAAAAATGGAAAATTTTTGTTTCACTCAATATTATACTCAAACGAAAGGTAATACTAAGGGCATCAAATAAAACTACTTTTCGCTGCGAAATTCCTCTTAGTTCCTGAGAAAATGATGATTATGGAGGATCGATTATTGAAATTTTAATGCATTTCAATGCAAAATCCATACTAAATCTCAAAATTTCCCAGAGATTTATGTACTGCTAAATAGCTCTTTAAATCCCCTTTTATTTGAGTATAATAATGTATAATATTGAGTGAAAAAATTTTTTTCGATTTTTTGCAAAAAAGGATGATGTATACACTGTCTTTTTTGCCAAAAAATGGAAAATTTTTGTTTCACTCAATATTATACTCAAACGAAAGGTAATACTAAGGGCATAAAATAAAACTACTTTTCGCTGCGAAATTCCTCTTAGTTCCTGAGAAAATGATGATTATGGAGGATCGATTATTGAAATTTTAATGCATTTCAATGCAAAATCCATACTAAATCTCAAAATTTCCCAGAGATTTATGTACTGCTAAATAGCTCTTTAAATCCCCTTTTATTTGAGTATAATAATGTATAATATTGAGTGAAAAAATTTTTTTCGATTTTTTGCAAAAAAGGATGATGTATACACTGTCTTTTTTGCCAAAAAATGGAAAATTTTTGTTTCACTCAATATTATACTCAAACGAAAGGTAATACTAAGGGCATCAAATAAAACTACTTTTCGCTGCGAAATTCCTCTTAGTTCCTGAGAAAATGATGATTATGGAGGATCGATTATTGAAATTTTAATGCATTTCAATGCAAAATCCATACTAAATCTCAAAATTTCCCAGAGATTTATGTACTGCTAAATAGCTCTTTAAATCCCCTTTTATTTGAGTATAATAATGTATAATATTGAGTGAAAAAATTTTTTTCGATTTTTTGCAAAAAAGGATGATGTATACACTGTCTTTTTTGCCAAAAAATGGAAAATTTTTGTTTCACTCAATATTATACTCAAACGAAAGGTAATACTAAGGGCATCAAATAAAACTACTTTTCGCTGCGAAATTCCTCTTAGTTCCTGAGAAAATGATGATTATGGAGGATCGATTATTGAAATTTTAATGCATTTCAATGCAAAATCCATACTAAATCTCAAAATTTCCCAGAGATTTATGTACTGCAAAATAGCTCTTTAAATCCCCTTTTATTTGAGTATAATAATGTATAATATTGAGTGAAAAAATTTTTTTCGATTTTTTGCAAAAAAGGATGATGTATACACTGTCTTTTTTGCCAAAAAATGGAAAATTTTTGTTTCACTCAATATTATACTCAAACGAAAGGTAATACTAAGGGCATCAAATAAAACTACTTTTCGCTGCGAAATTCCTCTTAGTTCCTGAGAAAATGATGATTATGGAGGATCGATTATTGAAATTTTAATGCATTTCAATGCAAAATCCATACTAAATCTCAAAATTTCCCAGAGATTTATGTACTGCTAAATAGCTCTTTAAATCCCCTTTTATTTGAGTATAATAATGTATAATATTGAGTGAAAAATTTTTTTCGATTTTTTGCAAAAAAGGATGATGTATACACTGTCTTTTTTGCCAAAAAATGGAAAATTTTTGTTTCACTCAATATTATACTCAAACGAAAGGTAATACTAAGGGCATCAAATAAAACTACTTTTCGCTGCGAAATTCCTCTTAGTTCCTGAGAAAATGATGATTATGGAGGATCGATTATTAAAATTTTAATGCATTTCAATGCAAAATCCATACTAAATCTCAAAATTTCCCAGAGATTTATGTACTGCTAAATAGCTCTTTAAATCCCCTTTTATTTGAGTATAATAATGTATAATATTGAGTGAAAAAAATTTTTTCGATTTTTTGCAAAAAAGGATGATGTATACACTGTCTTTTTTGCCAAAAAATGGAAAATTTTTGTTTCACTCAATATTATACTCAAACGAAAGGTAATACTAAGGGCATCAAATAAAACTACTTTTCGCTGCGAAATTCCTCTTAGTTCCTGAGAAAATGATGATTATGGAGGATCGATTATTGAAATTTTAATGCATTTCAATGCAAAATCCATACTAAATCTCAAAATTTCCCAGAGATTTATGTACTGCTAAATAGCTCTTTAAATCCCCTTTTATTTGAGTATAATAATGTATAATATTGAGTGAAAAAATTTTTTGCGATTTTTTGCAAAAAAGGATGATGTATACACTGTCTTTTTTGCCAAAAAATGGAAAATTTTTGTTTCACTCAATATTATACTCAAACGAAAGGTAATACTAAGGGCATCAAATAAAACTACTTTTCGCTGCGAAATTCCTCTTAGTTCCTGAGAAAATGATGATTATAGAGGATCGATTATTGAAATTTTAATGCATTTCAATGCAAAATCCATACTAAATCTCAAAATTTCCCAGAGATTTATGTACTGCTAAAGAGCTCTTTAAATCCCCTTTTATTTGAGTATAATAATGTATAATATTGAGTGAAAAAAATTTTTTCGATTTTTTGCAAAAAAGGATGTTGTATACACTGTCTTTTTTGCCAAAAAATGGAAAATTTTTGTTTCACTCAATATTATACTCAAACGAAAGGTAATACTAAGGGCATCAAATAAAACTACTTTTCGCTGCGAAATTCCTATTAGTTCCTGAGAAAATGATGATTATGGAGGATCGATTATTGAAATTTTAATGCATTTCAATGCAAAATCCATACTAAATCTCAAAATTTCCCAGAGATTTATGTACTGCTAAATAGCTCTTTAAATCCCCTTTTATTTGAGTATAATAATGTATAATATTGAGTGAAAAAAATTTTTTCGATTTTTTGCAAAAAAGGATGATGTATACACTGTCTTTTTTGCCAAAAAATGGAAAATTTTTGTTTCACTCAATATTATACTCAAACGAAAGGTAATACTAAGGGCATCAAATAAAACTACTTTTCGCTGCGAAATTCCTCTTAGTTCCTGAGAAAATGATGATTATGGAGGATCGATTATTGAAATTTTAATGCATTTCAATGCAAAATCCATACTAAATCTCAAAATTTCCCAGAGATTTATGTACTGCTAAATAGCTCTTTAAATCCCCTTTTATTTGAGTATAATAATGTATAATATTGAGTGAAAAAATTTTTTTCGATTTTTTGCAAAAAAGGATGATGTATACACTGTCTTTTTTGCCAAAAAATGGAAAATTTTTGTTTCACTCAATATTATACTCAAACGAAAGGTAATACTAAGGGCATCAAATAAAACTACTTTTCGCTGCGAAATTCCTATTAGTTCCTGAGAAAATGATGATTATGGAGGATCGATTATTGAAATTTTAATGCATTTCAATGCAAAATCCATACTTAATCTCAAAATTTCCCAGAGATTTATGTACTGCTAAATAGCTCTTTAAATCCCCTTTTATTTGAGTATAATAATGTATAATATTGAGTGAAAAAATTTTTTCGATTTTTTGCAAAAAAGGATGATGTATACACTGTCTTTTTTGCCAAAAAATGGAAAATTTTTGTTTCACTCAATATTATACTCAAACGAAAGGTAATACTAAGGGCATCAAATAAAACTACTTTTCGCTGCGAAATTCCTCTTAGTTCCTGAGAAAATGATGATTATGGAGGATCGATTATTGAAATTTTAATGCATTTCAATGCAAAATCCATACTAAATCTCAAAATTTCCCAGAGATTTATGTACTGCTAAATAGCTCTTTAAATCCCCTTTTATTTGAGTATAATAATGTATAATATTGAGTGAAAAAAATTTTTTCGATTTTTTGCAAAAAAGGATGATGTATACACTGTCTTTTTTGCCAAAAAATGGAAAATTTTTGTTTCACTCAATATTATACTCAAACGAAAGGTAATACTAAGGGCATCAAATAAAACTACTTTTCGCTGCGAAATTCCTCTTAGTTCCTGAGAAAATGATGATTATGGAGGATCGATTATTGAAATTTAAATGCATTTCAATGCAAAATCCATACTAAATCTCAAAATTTCCCAGAGATTTATGTACTGCTAAATAGCTCTTTAAATCTCCTTTTATTTGAGTATAATAATGTATAATATTGAGTGAAAATTTTTTTTTTGATTTTTAGCAAAAAAGGATGATGTATACACTGTCTTTTTTGCCAAAAAATGGAAAATTTTTGTTTCACTCAATATTATACTCAAACGAAAGGTAATACTAAGGGCATCAAATAAAACTACTTTTCGCTGCGAAATTCCTCTTAGTTCCTGAGAAAATGATGATTATGGAGGATCGATTATTGAAATTTTAATGCATTTCAATGCAAAATCCATACTAAATCTCAAAATTTCCCAGAGATTTATGTACTGCTAAATAGCTCTTTAAATCCCCTTTTATTTGAGTATAATAATGTATAATATTGAGTGAAAAAAATTTTTTCGATTTTTTGCAAAAAAGGATGATGTATACACTGTCTTTTTTGCCAAAAAATGGAAAATTTTTGTTTCACTCAATATTATACTCAAACGAAAGGTAATACTAAGGGCATCAAATAAAACTACTTTTCGCTGCGAAATTCCTCTTAGTTCCTGAGAAAATGATGATTATGGAGGATCGATTATTGAAATTTTAATGCATTTCAATGCAAAATCCATACTAAATCTCAAAATTTCCCAGAGATTTATGTACTGCTAAATAGCTCTTTAAATCCCCTTTTATTTGAGTATAATAATGTATAATATTGAGTGTAAAAAATTTTTTCGATTTTTTGCAAAAAAGGATGATGTATACACTGTCTTTTTTGCCAAAAAATGGAAAATTTTTGTTTCACTCAATATTATACTCAAACGAAAGGTAATACTAAGGGCATCAAATAAAACTACTTTTCGCTGCGAAATTCCTCTTAGTTCCTGAGAAAATGATGATTATGGAGGATCGATTATTGAAATTTTAATGCATTTCAATGCAAAATCCATACTAAATCTCAAAATTTCCCAGAGATTTATGTACTGCTAAATAGCTCTTTAAATCCCCTTTTATTTGAGTATAATAATGTATAATATTGAGTGAAAAAATTTTTTTCGATTTTTTGCAAAAAAGGATGATGTATACACTGTCTTTTTTGCCAAAAAATGGAAAATTTTTGTTTCACTCAATATTATACTCAAACGAAAGGTAATACTAAGGGCATCAAATAAAACTACTTTTCGCTGCGAAATTCCTCTTAGTTCCTGAGAAAATGATGATTATGGAGGATCGATTATTGAAATTTTAATGCATTTCAATGCCAAATCCATACTAAATCTCAAAATTTCACAGAGATTTATGTACTGCTAAATAGCTCTTTAAATCCCCTTTTATTTGAGTATAATAATGTATAATATTGAGTGAAAAAATTTTTTTCGATTTTTTGCAAAAAAGGATGATGTATACACTGTCTTTTTTGCCAAAAAATGGAAAATTTTTGTTTCACTCAATATTATACTCAAACGAAAGGTAATACTAAGGGCATCAAATAAAACTACTTTTCGCTGCGAAATTCCTCTTAGTTCCTGAGAAAATGATGATTATGGAGGATCGATTATTGAAATTTTAATGCATTTCAATGCAAAATCCATACTAAATCTCAAAATTTCCCAGAGATTTATGTACTGCTAAATAGCTCTTTAAATCCCCTTTTATTTGAGTATAATAATGTATAATATTGAGTGAAAAAATTTTTTTCGATTTTTTGCAAAAAAGGATGATGTATACACTGTCTTTTTTGCCAAAAAATGGAAAATTTTTGTTTCACTCAATATTATACTCAAACGAAAGGTAATACTAAGGGCATCAAATAAAACTACTTTTCGCTGCGAAATTCCTTTTAGTTCCTGAGAAAATGATGATTATGGAGGATCGATTATTGAAATTTTAATGCATTTCAATGCAAAATCCATACTAAATCTCAAAATTTCCCAGAGATTTATGTACTGCTAAATAGCTCTTTAAATCCCCTTTTATTTGAGTATAATAATGTATAATATTGAGTGTAAAAAATTTTTTCGATTTTTTGCAAAAAAGGATGATGTATACACTGTCTTTTTTGCCAAAAAATGGAAAATTTTTGTTTCACTCAATATTATACTCAAACGAAAGGTAATACTAAGGGCATCAAATAAAACTACTTTTCGCTGCGAAATTCCTCTTAGTTCCTGAGAAAATGATGATTATGGAGGATCGATTATTGAAATTTTAATGCATTTCAATGCAAAATCCATACTAAATCTCAAAATTTCCCAGAGATTTATGTTCTGCTAAAGAGCTCTTTAAATCCCCTTTTATTTGAGTATAATAATGTATAATATTGAGTGAAAAAAATTTTTTCGATTTTTTGCAAAAAAGGATGATGTATACACTGTCTTTTTTGCCAAAAAATGGAAAATTTTTGTTTCACTCAATATTATACTCAAACGAAAGGTAATACTAAGGGCATCAAATAAAACTACTTTTCGCTGCGAAATTCCTCTTAGTTCCTGAGAAAATGATGATTATGGAGGATCGATTATAAAAATTTAAATGAATTTTAATGCAAAATCCATACTAAATCTCAGAATTTCCCAGAGAGTGCTAAATAGCTCATTGAATTCCCTTAAATTTGAGTATAATAATGTATAATATTGAGTGAAAAATTTTTTTTCGATTTTTTTGCCTGCTAGTTATATCCTGCTAGAAATAGCTAGCTAGTTATAGCCTGCTAGCTATAGCCTGCTAGTTATAGACTGCTGGTTATAGCCTGCAAGTTAAAGCAAGCTAGTTATAGCCTGCTAGTTATAAACTGCTATTTATAGCCTGCTAGTTAATTGTCCAACCAAGCACGCTGTATTATTAAAAGTTCTAAAGCCGTCAACAAATATACAGCTCCCAATCAAATTAAGCATCCGTTGCTGTGGAAAAAAAAACATTTTTTCCTGTTATCAAAAGGCCCTTTTCAGAGCCACACAATTAATTTTTAAAAAGAGATTACATTTTAGTTTTTAAAACGACATGTCCAAGGCCTGCCAGTTATAGCCAGCTAGTTATATCCTGCTGGTTATAACAAGCTAGGTATATCAAGCTAGTTATAGCCAACTAGTTATAGCAAGCTAACTATAGCCAGCTAGTTATAGCCTGCTAGTTATAGCAAGCTAGTTATAGCCAGCTAGTTATAGCCTGCTAGTTATAGCCTCCTAGTTATAGCCTGCTAGTGAATTGTCCAACCAAGCACGCTGTGTAAGTGAAGGTTCTAAAGCCGTCAACAAATATACAGCTCCCAATCAAATTAAGCATCCGTTGCTGTGGAAAAAAAAACATTTTTTTTCCTGTTATCAAAAGGCCCTTTTCAGAGCCACACAATTAATTTTTAAAAAGAGATTACATTTTAGTTTGTAAAACGACATGTCCTAGGCATGCTGGTTATAGCCAGCTACTTATAGCCTGCTAGTTATAGCAAGCTACGTATATCAAGCTAGTTATAGCAAGCTAGGTATATCAAGCTAGTTAAAGCAAGCTAGTCATAGCCTGCTAGTTATAGCCAGCTAGTTACAGCCAGCTAGTTACAGCCAGCTAGTTATAGCCAGCTAGTTATAGCCAGCTAGTTATAGCCTGCTAGTTATAGCCTGCTAGTGAATTGTCCAACCAAGCACGCTGTGTAAGTGAAGGTTCTAAAGCCGTCAACAAATATACAGCTCCCAATCAACTTAAGCATCCGTTGCTGTGGAAAAAAAAAACATTTTTTTTCCTGTTATCAAAAGGCCCTTTTCAGAGCAACACAATTAATTTTTAAAAAGAGATTTCATTTTAGTTTGTAATACGACATGTCCAAGGCCTGCCAGTTATAGCCAGCTAGTTATAGCCTGCTAGCTATAACAAGCTAGGTATATCAAGCTAGTTATAGCAAGCTAGTTATAGCCTGCTAGTTATAGCTAGCTGGTTATAGCCCGCTAGTTATAGCAAGCTAGCTATAGAAAGCTGGTTATAGCAAGCTGGCTATAACTAGCTTGCTATAGCTAGCTTGCTATAAGTAGCTTGATACTTATAGCTTGCTATAACTAGCTTGCTATAAGTAGCATGCTATAAGTAGCAGGCTATAAGTAGCAGGCTATAACTAGCAGTCTATAACTAGCTTGCTATAACTGAAGTAGTTTGCTACTTATAGCAGCTTGCTATAAGTAGCTTATAGCAACTTGCTATAAAAAACTGAGTGAAAAAATTTTTCGATTTTTACACTGTCTTTTTTGCCAAAAAAAAATGGAAAATTTTTGTTTCACTCAATATTATACTCAAATGCAAGGCAATACTAAGAGCATCCAATAAAACTACTTTTCACTGCGAAATTCCTTGTAGTTTCTGAGAAAATGATGATTATGGAGAATCGATTATGAAAATTTTTATGCCTGTACAATATTGAGTGAAAACAAAATTGTGTTTTTTGCAAAAAAAAAAAAAAAAATAAAAATAAAAAAATTATTTCTTCTGTATCCAAATTAAAAGGGAATTCCAAGGGTATCCGATAAAAAAAATACTTCTCAGTGCGAAATGGTGATTATGGAGGATCGATTATTAGAATTTCAATTCATCAAAACCCATACTAAAACTCAAAATTATGCAGAGATTAGAAGTACTAAATAGCCTATTAAATTCCCTTAATTTGAGTATAAAAAAAAGATGAGAAGGGCAGCAGGGGTCCTTTTAAAAGATAAAACATTTTCATATGTATCCTTTGGCAAAGTAATGAAGCCAAAATACCGAAACAGATCAATCCTAAATTTTGTTTTTTTACAACAAATTCAAGTTTCATTAAAAGCGAAGTTTTTAGCTTGGAATACCATTTCTGTCAGCAGATATTTTGTTAAAATTTTGCTGAAGTTATATATATATTTTAAATTAATTTAATTTCCTACCTACGTAAAATGTTAGTCTAAAATACTGCTGACTATAATAATGGTATTTTAGCTGTTTAAAACAACTGGTTAATTTTAAATATTTCCTATCATTATTAGGACTTTTACTAAAAATTGAATAATTAATATTACTCATACGCCTTGAAGTTCCAAAATAATGTTAATTTACCTTTGCTTAATATTAAGCTGCAAAACACATAATTTATATTTCCCATTTTCTTTGTAATATTTATTTTCAAAAACTTAATAATGATTTCAAATTCCCCGCAAAATCTTAATTATTTTACTTCATCTATCAAAGCAATAAACACTAACTAACATGTTAAAAACAATTTCCTTTTCTAAATTTTTCTTTAGAATTTTCAAAATTGTTAAACTTTATTTTAGAATTTTTATTGTTTGTATGATTTACTTGAGTGTAGTAGTTGTATCAATTAATATGAAAAGTCTGTTTTTTTAACCATATGCTTAAAGTTTACATGTTAAAACATGCTAAATAGAATTGAGTATTAGAGTGATACTTATATATAAATAATTAAATTCGAAGAACAAGAAAAATTGAAAAATTTAAAGAAAACTTAAGCTCAATATATATTAAGTATTTTCAAGTAAAAAAAAAATATTTCTCAATAACAAAAAAGATGTCGAAACTGGAACTTATGGTTTACAGAATTTCTTTTCAAATCTTATTACTTAAATTTTCTTAATTTCTTACTCTCTGAACGAATTATATTTCTTAATAAATATTGTTGTGAAATTTAGAAAAAAAGAACTTTTTACCTTTAAAATTCAATTTACTTTTTTAGACCTTAGTACCTTTTCCGAGTCCACAAAGTATTTGTTTAATTTTTAAAATAAAATACACACATCTTTTTGGTACTTTTATAATTTTTGGTACTTTTTACTATTGTTATTACATTCTAAAGCCAAAATTTAATAAGAGAGGTCTTAACATATTTCACATTTTTCATTTTGGTACTTTTTTAAACTTTGGTACCTTTCAAATATTGATATCTTTAGAAGCCCACTAATGATTTGCAGTATTCTTAGTACTTTTCGATTTTATACATGTGTTTAATATTGGTTCTTTTTCAAAATTTGGCACCTTTTGAAATCCACGATTGATTTGTAGAATTCTTTAAATAAAATTTATTTTATTTATTTTTTAAATTTAATACTTCTTAAACTTTGGTACCATTTGTAGTGCTTTTTTATTTAAAAAAAAAATAATTTTTTCCTTTGGTACTTTTTTAACTTTAATACTTTTCAAATGCGTATTTTTAGCCTTGGTACTTTTTACACTTTAGTAGTTTTTAATCTCCGTTTCTGAGTTTCAATCAATTTAATTTCAAGATTCTTTAAATCAAAACCTTTTTTGATTTCTGTACTTTTCAAACTTTGCTACCTTCAGAAATCCACGAATGCTTTGAAGGATACGTAAAATAAAGTACATTTCTTATGTTGGTTCTTTTTTTACTTTTAATACTTTCCAAACTTGGGTACTTTTTAAAAAGCAGGAATTATTTGTTTGATTGCTGAAATGAAACACGTTTCTAAATTCGGTGTTTTATTAACTTTGGTACTTTTCCAATAACGCGTTTGCTATAAGGATTCTTAAAATTAACCTTTTTTGTTGGTACTTTTTAATTTTATCAATTTTTTAAAATGTAATACTTTTTAATCCTAAGTAATTTTTGAAATTTACGATTTGGTTTAAGTAAGCTTTTGAAAAACATTCTAATGTTTGGTGCTTTTGAAAAGAATACTTAAAATTTGGTACTTTTCTGGAGTTTTTTAACGATACATTTGTAGCTTTTCAAAAGTAACTGATACCTTTTTTTTTTAAAAAATCTTAAGCTTGTTAATTTTACCGAGGATTCCTTAAATATGGTACTATTTATAATTTTATTTCTTCAGAGCCTACGTTTGATTTAGAGAATTGAAAAAATTGTTTACTTTTCCTGTGATGCTTTTGAAACCTTCGACAGATTTTGGTAATTTAAAAAAAAAAAATATCTGCATTTAAAAAATATAATAAAAAAAATTGGTACTTTTTTAAACTCTGGTACCTTAATAATGTATTATTACACATATTTGCAAAATAAGTGCCTTCATAATAAAACATTTACAAAAAATGTTTAAGTTGTTGCTCTTATATTATTTTCTACTTCCTTTACTACAATTGTAGCAAACGACAACGCAATTTGTTTGCTTTTTAAGAAGCAGAGATAAATTTATGAATTATAGTGCAAAAAATATATCAAGCAAAGTATGAACAAGAAACGTAACATGTATGAATGTTACATTATTACATGCATGCTTGTTCATAAATGAAAATTTTTGTTATGGTTATGATTTGGTTTGGAATATTTTCTTTTTATTTTTAACGCAATGTAAAAGTAAAAACAAAAAAAAATATTAAAGGGAAAATATTTATATTGACAATATCTGTTCTTGTTAGTTAATATCGTATCGACTACAAGATGCAGGAAGAGAATTTGCTATTGAGTGTTTGTTTAAGTTTATGATATTGAAAGGAAATTTGTCAATATTATCTAAGGGAAATAACTAATTTTAAGGAAAAATATGGTAAATTTTTGATAAGACAAATTATGAGAGAAATTAAACTTAAGTTAAAATGATTGTGGCAAAAAAATAAAACAGAGAATTTATGGAAAATTTATTATTATTTCTTAGAACAGAGGAAACCTTGAATTTTAAATGTTTTTGTAAAAGTTATTTCATTAAAGATTTGTAAATTTCAAGTTGCATTCTCACTAGGAAAAAAACTTTAAGAAATTTACAAATGATTTAACAGATGAAACGGATTGAAGAATTTCTTTTTACATTGGTATACAGAGAAAACAAAATTTCTTGCCAATCGAATGATTTGGTTGGAGTTACCAATATATTTATTTGTCGCAACCTAAATTCGGTTAATGCAACAGAATTTCTTTGAAACTTAATATTTCAATTATATCAGGAAAACATTTGTTTGGGACAACTAAATAATTCGGTTGCTGCAACCAAAATATTCAGTTGGCCAGAAATTCGGTTGTCACGACGAGTCCACGAAACTGTGGCAAGTTTTGCGAGTTACACAGATTCATTGTGACGACCGAATTTTTTGCCAATTGAATGGTTTGGTTGGAGCCACCGACATATATGTTTGTGGGGACAGAAATTCGGTAAATATAACAAAGTTTTGGTAGAAATCATATATTTCAGTCGTATCACTAAAACATTTGATTGTGAAAACTGAATAATTTGGTTGCTGCCACCAAACAATTAATAAGCAAAAAAATGCGGTTGTGACAATGAATCTGATTTCTCTGTGTAGTTTTTCAAATATGCCAAATTTTTGCAGACCCGAAGCGCTTCAAAGTAGCTAAGTGACTACAACTTGGGGGCTTATATTTTTGCTGGGGTGGTTGTATCCTCCAGCTAAACATAAATAAAACTAAGAAATGGAGAATTTTCTAGAAGAAAATATTTACGATCTTATGCTTTTCCTATAGAAATACTCAATTTTTTTTTTTACAAATTTTTCTTTACAAAAATCCGAATGTTTCTATTAGAAAATTTTAAATTACCATTTTTAAATTTATTTTTTCAAAAGTAACTTGTACATTCCAGGTAATAAGTATTCCAGCTCAAGGTCTATTTTATACAAAATTAATTATTTTCCATTCAATATTTCGCTATCTCAATAGATAGCTTCTTCAGGGATTTTTTGTTATTTTTAATTTTAAACAAATTCCAGGTAATAAGTATTCCAGCTCAAGGTCTATTTTATACAAAATTATTTATTTCCCATCCAATATTTCGCTATCTCAATGGATAGCTTCTTCAGGGATTTTTTGTTATTTTTTTAATTTTAAACAAAATTGGATGGAAAATAAATAATTTTGTATAAAATAGACCTTAAGCTTGAATACTTATTACCTGGAATTTATATTAAAGAGGTCGAAGAAATTAAACTGAATAATTTAAATAACTTGTACTATAAAACATTCTTCAAATTAAAATATTTTTTTTTTCTATTTGTTTTTGTTTTTATTTTAAATAAAAGTTATTTTAAGTTTTATTTACCAAAAAGTCTTCTTTACATAAAACTTTTACTTTTTTTTTTTCTTTTCTGTTTAAAAAAATGTCTTAAGTTTATAGTCGATGTTTACCTTTTTTTAAGAAAAAAAAAATGAAAAATTCAAAACGAAGAAGTTCACTGACTTGCTTGGCATGACTTTTAAGCAACTAATAGTTGTGGTTGCCAAAAACTCAAAAAAGTACAAAGTTTCTGTAGTACATATATATCAGTAGTAGTAATTTTAATATGAATTAACTTGGGAAATTTTGTTATTGTGGTAAATAAACAAATAATGTAAAAAAAAGTTAAAAAAAGGTAAAAATAAAACAACTTTTGTAAATAAAACTTAAGAGATGAATAATAAATATATAATATAAAATTTTAATCTAAAAGAAAATATAATATTTTTCATAATTTGTCCAAGTTTTTATAAAATAAAAAAATTGTGAAATGCAATATAAAATTAAAAATAAATTGTCATATTAAATTTTTTTTTAGTTCTAAAAAGAATTCCAATATATCAAAAAACTAAAATGTTACAGACATTGATATGAAAATATTAATCATACGTACTGTGGGGTACCTACAAATTAAATTGATTCTATTAATTTCGCATGAATATCCAAAATGTTTGCATAGGGGTTAAAAGTAAAGGTCTATAACAATATATAGGGTCCGCCATCTAACGTTTTTTTTTTTTTTCAACTAGTGCTTATTTCGTGAATGGTAACACTTAGCTCAAGTCTGATTTGACAGATAATTAGTTTTATCCTTCCGCTGAACGAATATGGTTGTGTATACGCTTGAACAACGCTGGGAAATATTGCGACATTACTTTGAAAATCATGGTAATGTTGCAGAATGTCATCTTTTCAGTGTCATCTTTTCAGATGAAGCTCATTTTGATCTTGGCGGGTATGTAAACAAGCAAAATTGTCGCATTTGGGGCACAGAAAACCCGCACGATGCACCCAAAACGAGTCACTGTTTGGTGCGGATTTAGGTCCAGAGGCATAATTGGGCCATTTTTCTTCGAAAATGAGCAAGGAGTGGCCGTTACAGTCAATGGCGATCGTTATCGGGCCATGTCGAACGAATTTTTGTTCACAAAAATTGAAGAGGAGGATGTTGGCAATATTTGGTTTCAACAGGACGGCGCTACGTGCCACACAGCCGAAGCTACACTCGATGTTTTGCGCCCTGTTTTTGAAGATCGCATTATCAGCCGCAGAGCTGATGTCGTTAGGCCACCTCGGAGCTGCGATTTGACACCGTTGGACTATTATTTGTGGGGTGCCGTCAAAGATAAGTGTTACACCGACAAGCCAGAGACAATTGACACTTTAAAGGACAATATTCGTGAAGCCATTGGTGAAATACAGCTGCACACAATCGATAATGTGCTTAAAAATTGCACCGATCGTGTAGGCTACACTTAGAAAAAAAATTAGTAAAAAAATTTGTAAACGGTTTTCAATCCCACTTTACTATTTTTGTACTGATTTTTAGTAAAAAAATTATTATTTACTAACTCTTTTTGCTATTTACATTTTACAAATTACAGAGTTTTTACAGAATATTTACAAATTTTTGTTGCTAATTTCAGAAATCACTTTACAAGTTTTTGAAAACCGATTTGCTAATATTAGCAAAAAAAATGACTAATTTTAAAATAGTAGATATATAAGAGAATGTTATTTCTAATTAAAACTTACACCTACAAACTTAAATTGCCTTAAAACAAAATGGTTAATTCGTTTATGTCTTAACAATTTTTAAGATTTTTAACCCTTTGATTTTGTTTTTAATTTTGCATAAAATATTTTTTGAAAAAAGAAATAAAATAAAAAAATTGATGCTCGATAAAAAAATTAATTTAAAATTTGTACAAATATTCACAATATTTAGTAATTTCTTTGTACTACACGTCAGCAGACATGTGTTGCTGAGATTAGCAAAAAATACCGCTGGGCTCAAATTAGCAAAATTTCCCGTAATAACAGCAAAATTTTTAGTTGCCATTACAGACTTTTTTTTGGTGAGTGTACTCCATGGCCAGCCGAGGCAGCCATTTGAATGAAATTATTTTCCATTATTAACCGGAAGGATTGTACTTTCAAATAAAAAAAGAAATTTGAGAAAATATTCAGTAGTTTTTTTTATAGCATTTTCAAAAAAAAAAATTGTTTGGCGGACCCTATATTAACCTTAATTCCTACCTGTGGGATCTATATAGACCCCCCGTAAAAAAACATTTTTGGCGCATAAAAAGTTCCCATTTTTAAGAAAACAATTTATATTTGTTTAAATAATCTGAAAAATTGTTAGATTAAGTGTTCACTGTAATATCCGCCCTTAAAATAAAAAAATTTTAAATTATCATTTCTAGCACTAACTTTTGTTTAATTCCTTCTTTAGTTAGACAAGATGTTTTTTTTTAAATGCCGTTTAATATTTAATTTTATTCCAAATGATGTGCAAAAAATTTTGCTCAAATTGCTTAATAAAGAAAAATATTTCAAAATAAATAAATATTTTGACACAAACAAAAATATTTGAAGAGATCACTTTATTTTATAAATTAACAAATTATCATATTTTAACTGATTATATACCCACAAGGAAGGTGGCTGTATATCCACCTGGATATAGTGTACGTGACTGAGGAGAGAAAATTATTAAGACGTATTTTTAAGTAGCCCAATATCATACTTAGGAGATAATAGGGCGGAGTAAAAATTGGAATATTTTTTCTCTTTTTTAAATAATTTTAAAGTTTCCGGGAAAAAAATTTAAGCCAAATTTTTCAAATGTAAGTTATTTAATATACCTATACAATGTTGCGAAATACATGCACAATCTTTCTCAACTGTTTAATTTATTTATTTGAACACAATAATTTTATTTATTTGAACACATTAATTTTTTTATGTGCATGGTAAGGCGAAGTTACGTGTTAAGCCACCAAAAGCATAAATATTGTACGTTATGAAATATAAGCGAGCAGCTCTTTTAACTTTGCTCAATATTCTTGCTAGTTTTGAATTTTAGTCAACTGGCCCCCTTCAGGAAAATTTATACCGTATCAATAGAAAAGATACAGTATTTATTTTCGCATATAATACAAATAAAAAATGAAACAATTTTTTTTAATTTCACCAAAAACTAAGCGAAGTTGTCGTGCTTAATTATAGACCTTTTTAGCTCCTATTTATATTATTTATTATAATTTAATTTCATTTGAAAAATGACAATTATTTGACTTTATATAATTTTTTATAGGCATTTCAAAAAAATAAAATAAGAATTCAGAATTAATTCTAAATTTATTTTTAAAAAGTATCAACGTTTTACTCTGCTTCGTTTTGGAGAAGATATTCATTTAAATTGTCTATCTTATATATTCAATTGAAATTTGAATGCTTGTTCAATTAGCACCACACTACGTATGATTAATGCGATATCGATTATACGCGGTGGTGTTCCCCCAACGGCTTATAGAAAAAAACGCAGAATTTGTACTAAATATTGAAGGTAGACAATATTCAACAAATATTTTTTCCATAACGAAGATGAGTAACATGGTAAAATTTTCAAAATTGATAAAATAAAAAAACTTTTAAAAAAAATTACTGACTGATTAATTTACTTACTGAAGCCTCATACCTCAGTTACACACTCAGAAAAAAAAGTTACTAGAAAAATTTGTAAACGGTTTTCAATCCCACTTTATTATTTTTGTACTGATTTTTAGTAAAAACATTATTATTTAGCAAATCATTTTGCTATTTACATTTTACAAATTACAGAGTTTTTACAGAATATTTACAAATTTTTGTTGCTAATTTCAGAAATCATTTTACAAATTTTTGAAAACCGATTTGCTAAAATTAGCAAAAAAAAATTACTAATTTTAAAAAAGTGGATATTGAAGGAAATGTTATTTCTAATAATTAAAACTTATACATACAAACTTAAATTGCCCTAAAATGTTACATAGGTTTAAAAAAGGGATCGGAAGTGAAGATACCGACTCATGTCTAAAAAGAGGACATCCACGTAAAATAGCAATAAAAAGTTTTTTTAGTTCTAAAAATCAGCCCTAAAAACAATTAAAATTTAACCTTAAAAGTATAAAAAAAAATTGAATTAAATATTTTTCAAAACAGAAACTACCAAATTAAAACAAAATAATAAATTCGTTAAAAATTTAAAACTTTGTACTAATATTAATAATATTTAGTATTTTTTTTTTGCTGATTTTGGCAAACAGATTTTAAATTCCACTTTACTAAAAGTCTACTAAAATTTAGTAGCGGCTACTAATTTTTCTACTAATTTCATTGTACTACACGTCAGCAGACATGTGTTGTTAAGATTAGCAAAAAATACCGCTGGGCTCAAATTAGCAGAATTTCCCGTAATAACAGCAAAATTTTCAGTTGCCATTACAGACTTTTTTTGGTGAGTGCAGGCAGTATGAACTTGAAATTTCATATTTTAGTTCCTCCTCTGGCGTATACATCCGCTAAGTTAGGGGTTTTAAAAATTACTACTGGCACCGGATATTTTAAATATGTCTTTCCCGGTGCGGGGACTAATTTACTGACAAGATTCTTTTTAGATTTTTCGCCAGGAGCGTGGTTAAGTAGGATTTCAAATAGGATAAAGTGTTGTGCTCAATTTTTTTTTTTTTTTTTTTGACAGAAATTCGGAAAATTGATACAAAAAAAAAAATTGTAAAAGGAATTGGAATAAAATGCGGAACGAATTGAAATTATTAAAAAAATAAGGGAGCGTAATAGAATGAAGCGGGTGCACCCAGAGAAAAGATTGGTTGCAATTCGTTCAAACCCATTAACATTTAACATTTATTTGTAATGATTTTATTTTATTTCGAATAATCTATAATCCATTATTATATAAAAAATATGGCATTGGGAACTAAAAAGAGGATAATATTATCCAATTATTGATATTTCCAATCAATTTTACGAGTAAAATTCATTTAAAAAATTGCTTACAGTAGAAGCAACCATTTATTTAGTGAATTTACTAGAAAATAAGTACAATCTATCAAATTAATTAATAAATTGTCAATATTCGATACAAATACGGTTATTCTGAACAAATATATCATTAAATTAGGGTATCAGTTGAACCAAACGAATTGTGAATTTTATTGATTATAGCAGCCACTAACGATTGGTATTTCTAAACGAATTTTTTGCTATATTTATATTCCTAAAAGATTATTTAAATTCAAAATTAGTTATTAATATTTAATGGTGTTTGTTTGTGGGCTAGTGGGTAGAGAGCTAGCTTAGTACTCCTAATTTTCGAGTTCAAATCCTGGTAAAGGCAAATATTTAAAAAAAATTATATATTTTTTAATTAAAGAAAAATATTGAAATATCAAAGATAATTAAACTAAATTGTGGTGCAGTAAGTAAGAGTGTGAATTATGAATCTGGATGCCTAGGTTCGATACCGGAAAAATCTTAAAATAATTTTTTTTTTTTAAATAAAGTTTTGTGTAACGTAATAATATTTATGTGGAATATAAATATTAAATTAGACAAATATTGCCTTTAAGAACTAAAAATATAATTTAATATGAAAATAGTTGTCGTAACCGCCAGAATAAGGTTGGCAACAAATTCGGTGGCCACAACTGGTACTGTTTTCTGAGTGTAGAATTAAAACAAAATGAAATGGAACGGGGAACGAGTAGAATTTAATCAATAAACAAGGGGAATGAAATGGAAAGGAACGGGGAACAAGTGAATGAGTGGAATAGAAATACTTGGCAAAGGAAATAAAATGTAATGAAACGGGGTAATAGAATGTAACAGGTGGAAATAAAACATTAGACAAGGGGAATGAAAAGAAATTGAATGCGGAACGAGTTGACTTGAAATATGAGACAAGGGGAATGTACTGGAATAGAGAACGAGTGAAATTTAAGCAATAACCAAGGAAAATGCAATGGAATTGAGAGGGGAACGAGTGAAATTGACACATTAGACAAGGGAATCAAAATGGAATGTAACGCTGATCGAGTAGGATTGAAACACTTGCCAAAGGGAATAAAATAAAATGAAGCAGGGTAATAGAATCGAATGGATGGAACTAAAAGATTAAACAAGGGGAATGAAAAGAAATTGAACACAGTACGATTTCAATTTAAACAATAAACAAAGGGTATAAAATATAATTAAACGAGTGAAACTAAAACACAAAACGAAATGCAATGAAGCGAGTCTGGATCTTAATAACCTTTATAGTGTTGAACTTGTTTTTTTTTCGCTTTTTTTCTTAATCTTTTCGGTTTTTCAAAAACTTATTTGTCCATGCACAGAGAAAACAGATTCATTGTAACAACAGAATTTCCTGCCAACCGAATGGTTTGGTTGCAGCCACCGATATATTAGTTTGTCGCAAATTCGATTAATGCAACAGAATTTCGGTTGAAACCAAATATTTCAATTGTATCAGAAAAACATTTGGTTGGGGCAACTAAATAATTCGGTTGCTGCAACCAAAATATTCAGTTGGTAAAAAATTCGATTGTCGCCATTAATCTGTTTTCTCTGTGTGGTATTTATTTTTTGCTAAAATTTAAAATGATTGTCATTACTGAATGAAATTTATCATTATCATTAATACTCTTCAATAGTTGGCCGCCCGTAACAGAGTTACTCTTTACTGGATACCAGAGGGTCAATTCTCGTTCTGTGAAACGGTGAAATGAAAAGTTTTTACACGTTTTCATAGTACTTTTGATTCGCGTCCTGTGAAAAAATGTAAAGAAATATCAAAACGTTTTCATATGAAAAAAAAAAAAAAGTGGAACGAAACAAGATTTTTTCACGATTGCACAGCACTGGCGATTCTTGTTTTGTGTAACAGTGCAAACAACTGTCAAAATATTTTAATATGAAGAAATTGTTTACACAGACTATTTATAAGTGAAATAAACATGGAGAAGACTGTAAGAGGAAAGCGTGCCATCGAAAGCCAAATGGAGTATTTAATTAATTATTAAGTAAAGCATGTGGACATTGCAAACGATAAGTAAGTAGCTTAATAACCATAATCACACTTTTATTTATCCCATATTTACAGATTTGTAACTGCAGATGGTGCCAAATTTAGAAACGAAAAGTGTAACGAATTAGCGGCGAGCCTTAACAGTTTTAGTGGGACCCAAAAAGACAGTGAAAAATGGCAAAAGTATGGCATATTTATTTATAGTTTATTTATATTCTTTATGAATTTTTTTTTTCTTTAAGTAATATTAGACTTCATACGCGCACCAAATATAGTTCACTTGAAGTAAACCGATATAAATCCATGAAGTGGTTGTCGGTTGTCATCTCGAATGGATTGTGGTCAGCACGAAGTATGCGTCTCAGCACTCTCAAAAAATTCCTATAAGTTATTAAATTATTTACTGCAATGAAATGCTTGTAACATCATTGTCTTACCTTTGTTCATCCGGAATTCTTTGAGTAATATCCAATAATACAATTAATACAGATATTTTTTGTATAATTATTTAAAATAAATTTTACGAACTTAATTCACTTTTGTTTACGTTTTTCTCTGTTTTGACATTTGCTTTAAATTTTGGATAACACAGTTACAAAATTTTCATTGGTACATTGCGAATGAAACATTTTTTTTTTTCATAATACATACGATAATCGCAATTTATGTATTTGTGAAAAGTTCGAGTGAAAAGTGCTTATGAAAACGAAAATGAAAAGTTTTTTTTTCACTTCACATTATCACAGAACGAGAATTGACCCTCAGGTCATCGTGGGCATGTTGGTAATGAGGCAGCGGATGAACTAGCTAGAATGGGTTCTTCTACTCCATTGGCGGGACCGGAACCGTACTGTTGGGTGAATTGGTCCACCATAGCAGCCCTGGAGGGCAAACTACCGAACTACCAATGGACCTTTGAAACAACTTTTTGGGGATGAGGCATGCAAAACTATTGATCAACCCCTTTTCTAATGGGAAGATTTTGGACCTTGCTAGGAACGACATTAGGTTACTACACTCACCAAAAAAAATCTGTAATGGCAACTGAAAATTTTGCTGTTATTACGGGAAATTCTGCTAATTTGAGCCCAGCGGTATTTTTTGCTAATCTTAGCAACACATGTCTGCTGACGTGTAGTACAATGAAATTAGTAGCCGCTACTAAATTTTAGTAGACTTTTTGTAAAGTGGAATTTAAAATCTGTTTGCTAAGATCAGCAAAAAAAATACTAAATATTATTAATATTAGTACAAAGTTTTAGATTTATTTTTTAATCGAGCATCAAAAATTTTGATTATATTTTTTAAAAAATATTTTATACAAAATAAAAAAAAATTAAAGGTTTAAAAATCTTAAAAATTGTTTAAACATAAACGAATTTATTATTTTGTTTTAATTTGGTAATATTTTTCACTTTCGATCCCTTTTTTAATCCTATGTAAGATTTTAGGACAATTTAAGTTTGTAGGTGTAAATGTTAATTCGAAAAAACATTTACTTCAATATCAACTTTTTTAAAATTAGTAATATTTTTTGTTAATTTTAGCAAATCGGTTTTCAAAAATTTGTAAAATGATTTCTGAAATTAGCAACGAAAATTTGTAAATATTATGAAAAAATTGTGTAATTTGTAAAATGTAGATAGCAAAAAGATTTGCTAAATAATATTTTTTTTACTAAAAATCAGTACGAAAATAGTAAAGTGGGATTGAAAACCGTTTACAAATTTTTCTACTAACTTTTTTTTCTGAGTGTAACAGGGCTTATTACCGGACACTTAGGATTGAACTACCACTTGTGAAAGATGAATCTGTTAGAATCGCCTCTGTGTCGGCTATGTCTTGAGAGAGACGAAACAACCATTTTTAGGTCTAGAGGAACTCTTTTCATCTTCTACATTAAAAGTTCATACAGAATTTGGTTTAGTTTTATGATCCTTAGTACAAAAGATCCATATGGGTCGCAGTGCCGGCCGTGGGGCCAAATCTTGACATAATAATAATAGTCATTAATTTTAAAGAAGCGTTGCGGTGTAATGGTTGCTATTATACACAGGCTTAAGGGTTGGAATGCCCGTGACGGCAATATCAATTTAGAAAAATAATATCGTATGTTAGAGTCTCCTATCGCAATATTTAATTCTTTTAAAAGATATTTCATGTATGACTTTGTTGGGTCAACGGTCCGTTTTGATTATTCTCACTCAATTTTTATATACGAGACATATATAGAACTAATGTTATATTAAATTAATTTAACAAAAAAATTGTGGCTAAAAAACCTAGTCAATTTATGGCTAATATGACTTCGGTTATGGGAGCCATAAGGTAAAAGTTTTGCCCTCTTCTCATTATTACTTTTTTATTGTAAAAAAAAAAACATAATCCACTCCAATATTGTGAATAGACCATAATAATTTTAATTGTGTTACGAACATCTCTGCATGTTTCTATTTGTCATACAACTGTATCCATTTCAAATGTTACTTTCAACACTAATCTTTACAAATCTTACATTACCACATTACAATTGATATTTGATATTTCTCTTTATATTATCTTAAGGACATATGTATGTTATTTCATATTTAAGGTATTACCCCTACACATATCATTAACATTTTATATGACATTTTAAAGCTAGAACTTTTAAATGTTAAGACATTTCACAAACTGATAGACATAGCAAATTGCCTGGGACAAATGTTTTTGACATTTACATAAATTATTGAAAATATCAAGAATATTTTGAAAATTGAGGTTATATATAAAGGAATTTGTTTATATTATGTGTGATTTTGAAATATTAAATGTAATGAAACATATAATAAATGAAAAGGTTGTAATGTTATACAAGTCAATAAGATAAAGCTATTGAATAAAATAGACTTAGAGGTATTATGAGTTTTGAATTAACGTTTGTACAGGTTGGTTGAAAAGTTCCTGCGCTCGAAATGAAAGAATACTGTTTTTGTTACAAAATATATTTTTTTATTCAATATAATCTCCTAGAAGCTCAATACACTTGTTCCAATGATCTTCCAATAATTTTATCCCATCCTTATAATGGTTTTCCGGAAGCTCTGCAAAATAACCGTCTACGGCTGCTATGGCCTCTTCATTCGACGAAAAATGCTTTCCACGAAGGAATTGTTTGAGATTTCTGAAGAGATAGTAGTCACTGGGAGCCAAATCTGGTGAATACGGTGGATGTTCAAGAAATTCGTACTTTAATTCTTTGAATTTAGTCATCGTCAAAACACTTTTGTGAGCAGGTACATTGTCTTGATGAAAAATAATTTTTTCTTCTCTAAACCAGGTCTTTTCTCACGAAGTTTTTCATCCAGCTGATCCAAAAGGCTGCAATAATATTCAGAGTTGATTGTTTTACCTTTCTGAAGATAATCAATCAACAAAATTCCTTTTGCATCCCAAAAAACTGATGCCATAACCTTCTTTGTTGATCGTTGTGTCTTCACCTGCTTCGGAGCTGAACAACCAGCTTCAGTCCACTGTAAACGTTCTTGTTTCAATTTAGGATCATGGTGATAGATCCAAGTCTCATCCATAGTTATAAAACGACGCAAGAAGTCGGTTTTATTCGGCTTAAAACGCTCCAAATTACGCTGAGAAATTTGTTTTCGATCCAGTTTTTGTTGAATTGTTAATGTGTGCGGCACTAACTTTCCAAACAGTTTTTTCATACGTAATTCTTTATGTAAAATATGGAGTACTCGTTCGTCTGAGATGCCTATGGCATTAGCAATTTCACGCTTAGTAAAACTTGGATCTTCACTAACCATATTATGTACCTGCTCAATGATTTCTGCTGTGGTTGCAGTTTTTGGTCGTCCTTCGCGTGGATCGTCTTCAAGGCTGGTACGACCACGTTTAAATTCACCAGCCCAAAACTCAACGGTGCGTTTTAAAGGTGAGGACTCCTTATACACTTCTAACAATTGTTCATAAATTTCCTTTGCTTTTAAACCCTTCAAAACAAAGAATCTAATGACTGCACGATATGCAATTTTTTCCATATTAAAAAAAAAACAATGACATGTCAACTTCAAATGGCTTGTAAACAAAGAAAGAATTGACAGAATGGCTTGCAACTTTGCATGTGTTCTCAGGACAGTTATACCAACTTTAGAAAAAAAAAGTTTATAGCTAGCAGTGCCATCTCTTGGTGAGCGCATAAACTTTTCAACCAACCTGTATAATATCTAGACAATTAAGTTTTTAGAAAAATAAATATTTTTAAGTACATGTAATCAATCAATTTTTGTTTAAAGGAATATCTAAAAAAATTATTTTTTAAAAATCAATAAGATTTGGGTGTATTTTGAAACATTTTATTCCAAATTATTTAAGCAAAATATTTCTCAAATGAAGCCTTGAATGCAAAGATAAGTTTACATTTTACTAATAATCAATAACTAAAAAAATATGAAAGTTATAGATAAAAGTATGAAATAGTTCAATAATTAATATTAATCACACGCCCCGTATAACATAAAATAATTTTAATCTATTTCTTAAGAACTTTAAGAAAGTTATTAATAATTTTAAGTGCATATAACAAATTTTAAATAGTTCTAAATACAAAAATTACCACAAAATTAAAATTTATTAATCACAAAATTAAAATTTAATAAATTTCAGTATAGAAATTTTTTAAATTTCCCATAATTATTGCTCTATATATTAAATCCTTTAATAAGAAAAAAGTGTCATCATATTGTCAAAAAATAAAAAAATGTTAAACATTTTTCTACTGAAAGTGTTGACATTAAACAACAAAAACATAATATTTTAATACAGACAAAAGTCGGTCTCATAAACACAATACTACAATCATATAAAACAATCATGTATTTTAAGTACTAGAAGTAGTAGTAGTAGTAGTAGTATTACAAACAGGCATTCACACAGACAGACAAACATTTATAAACTCATATGGACAATTTAAGTAAAAATGAAATAATAATAATAAAAAAGACAACAGCAGCAGCAAGACAAAAAATTCCCATAAGCTACTTAAAAGACAAATTTAAGCTTAGATAACAATCTGGAAAAAACAGGACAAATACCATAAACACCATAATGACAACAAAAAACTACACAAGAGCAAAAAATATATAAGAAAAAACATAAATTTTATTTTAAAATATAATATTTGACACATTTATTATTTTTTTTTTTTGTTTTTTTTTTCTTTTGTAACTTGTTTTATTTACAAGTGTTAATATTGTGATTTTTTAAGATTAGTCTATAAAATTTTTTTTAACATTTGTCATTTAAATTTACAAATTACAAGATAATCTATAAAAATGTAACAATATATAGAAATATATTTATTTATTTTAGGCACCATGACGTATGATTAATATTAACTCGAATATTTTTAATGTTTTATAAAAATTGCCAATACCGATTGGATTTTTTTTTTTTATTTTAATATCAAAGTTATAAACAAAGGATAATTTTATCAGTGCCGTTATCCTAAATTTGTTTCGAGAAGATTTTATTATAAAATTCTAAGATTCTTTAAATTTTCTTTCTAAGAGTTTGAAGAAAATTCTTTTTTGACACATTTTTCTCAACAAAAACAACGAAAGCTTTACAGTCCTTATTCTACTAATAGTTTTAGTAATTACAAGGCTGTTTTTTTTTTTTTTTTTGAATTTCAGAGGTTATGTCGAACATCCCAGCATGAAGCTGCCAAAGAACTAATAAAAGCATCACTGCTATGGGTAAAGGCATCACTTCTTTTCTGATGGTTACATCGATGAATTTAACATTGGCGTGTCATAGAATTCAAATAAAACTACTTACATTACTTATTATTTTACTCTAAGGAAGCAATGATAAGATATTCAGATGCATCAGTGGAAAATTTACATATACTTTGTAATATTTAAGCTTTGATGAAAATTTAATTCATAAGAATGTAGAAAAATAAGTTTAAAGAAGCGAACTTTATGCACTGATTTAGAAATATTCTTTATTCTAATTCTGCATTAATGAAAAAGCATTTTTGGGCAAACTTTGAAATATTTTTTTTCCAAATTTTAAAGAATTTTTGAATAAATTTAAGATATATTTGTATAATTTAAAAACTGGTTGGACAATTTTGAAATATTTTTTGACAATAAATTAAATATTTTTTTGAACAATTTAAAGCAATATTTGGAAAATTTTAAACACTTTTTGGATAATTTGAAATAATTTTACACAATTTTTAAATTATTTTCGATTATTTTAAAACATTTTTACACAATTTTAAATTTATTTTGAAAAATTCTGATTTAAAGCTGGAAATGGTGTAGTGTTAAATAAAATACAAAGTGCAAAAATGCACAGAGTGTGTGTCGCCATAACTATTTAAAGCTGAAAAAATGCATTCAACATAAATATAAAAATGATTTAATCAAAAAAAATTAGAAAAGGTCTTCAGAACTATTTTTATATTGAATTTTTTGACTTGAAAAATCAGAAAACAATAATTTCAATAAATTTTTTAAAATCAGAATATCACTTATGAAAGAAGTTATAGCTACAGAATTAGTACTATTCTTTCTGAGTTTTTATACAAATAAATTTTAATTCTAGAATTTATTCCCAAATTCTCCCTTTATTCCTATGACAATTTTTGCATAGAATTCTTAACGGCTAACGCGTTTTACTATTACACAGAACATTGCGGGTTCGATCGCTTAGCGACGGCAATATAGATTTAGAAAAATAATATACATGAGTTTTATATACCTTATACACATCTACCGATCTACCATGATTCTTAACAATCCTAAGTCGATCCATCTGTCCGGCTTCATTTGATTGGTTTGAGGTTAATTTATTCTGAAAGACTGCAACTTGAGAGATCATCACAACTCTTTAGCAATGATCACTTATATCGCATGGGCCGCTTAACGGAAACTGCGTTTCACGAAGTTTTAGGGACAGTGGAGAGATCCTTGGAATTCGTAAAATATAACTTGGCCTGCTTTCTTAGATGAAGGAGCTTTGAAATTTTTCAAAACTGATTGAACACAAAACTCCCTCTTGGATCTGGGTGTTGAGACTTTTGTCAGCGACCGGATAGTGACCATGCTGATCTCTCAAATTGTCAATGCTTGTCTTGTGACTTATGTTTATTAACTCGGTTTTTGTTAAGCTGGTATTTAAGTAATTGCTTATGCGGTGAATGTGGTGAACTAGTATCAGAAATGATTTTGAATGTGATATGTGACATCATAACCAGCGCTCGGGTTATTTTCGATAGCTGAGCTGAACTAACATTTGTTACTTTTTGCCACTACAGCAGCTTGAGGGCTGTGAACTCCCTCCGAACATGCTAAATATCTGGACATTGTTTTATACTTGCAACTATTGTAAAATCTACAGCTGTATGAAGATGACTCCTCAACCATCTGATTCCACATGTCAGACTACAATCTGACTTCTCTACTCCTTGGATTAACTTCGAGAGACCATTTCGAGTCATATTTCCTCTAGAGATGAATAAGACAGGATGTATTCAATGGCGTAATTTGACATCAAGATATATACCGTCGACTTAAAAATCAGTTGCGGGGTAAGTTCTGTGGTCTTCTCTGGTGATTGCGACCTTCAGGTTACCTGGGCATGCTACAGCGTTGTCCGTCGCTACACCCTTGGGAACCATTAAGGGTGGGATCTCTGAGCACTATCGCCAGAAGACGAATGGCTGATGGTGGTGACTGGAATGGACCGGACACTTATAGAGCAGTGAAGCTCAAGAGGTATACTAAATCTCTTCTCAGTAGAAGTAGGACCGTAAATGTTTAAATTTTGTGCTTGTTCAACCCACCTCAAGCCTGTAGTAGGAGAGATATTTCTAGACTGCCGGTCATTCCGACTTGTCATTGGCATACAGAAACAGACTCGGGCGGGTGTGGAATGTTCAATATCGTAGCTGTGGCATACCTGGAAAGGTGGAATCCCACACAGAGAAAACAGATTCATCGTGACAACTGAATTTCTTGCCAACCTAATATTTTGGTTGCAGCCATCCATTTAGTTGTCCCAACCAAATGTTTTCCTGATACAATTGAAATATTTTGTTACAATCAAAATTCTGTTGCATTAACCAAATTTCAGTTGCGACAAAGAAATATATAGGTGGCTCCAACCAAACAAATCGTTTGGCAAGAAATTCGGTTGTTACAATAAATCTGTTTTCTCTGTGCAAATATAATTTTGAGCGATCGTATACTGGACGAACTTTCGGTAATATTGAACGTTAATCAGGTGATCCTTTCCGTTATTCCAGTTTCTAGAGTTGGATTTAGTTTTCTGCATATCAGCTCCCTACGGATGGTGTGGTCTTTCAAAACGGAGTCCGTTTCAAATCTACTTGATGCCTACGAAGGCGTGAGCTGCTACTTGAATCAACCAAACCACCAGCGAACAACGAGTTTATCCTAATGTTTATAACACCCAAAAATAATAGGCATAAATAGACTGCACTCAGAATCACTCTCAATCGACTTGTAGCTTCAGCAGTCCCTGTTTTTCTGTTTGCCCTTTAGAAGTCGCAAAAATATATATTTAAATCTTTTGATGGTATTTAACCCAATAACGGCCGCGACATTTTATTATTATTATTTTATTTTTTTCAATTTAATGCTGAATTCTGGTGCAGAAGGTTGATTGGAACTCCCGAATTCAAATCCGCTGAAAATACATATTTTTTATTTAATTTTTGGCTGACAACAATGCCTGTGTTCCTGCCCAAGGGAGAGTAAAGGGGGGATGGTTGGCAAACCATTTTCAAGCCCTGTCTCCACAATATGAACTTACAATCGTACCCGAACATGTTCGCATATGTTGATAGCATTTGGCCTAATTAAACCGGCGCAATGGGTTTAATTATTTAATATTTTTGAAAAACAAGTTTATTCCAATTTATAAAAATATAGGAATTTCATCCAGACTGGTTTGGGTAGCAATTTCCCCAATTTCATGATTTATTATGTTTAAGCAATTTTTTTTTTTTTTTTTTTGATAACACAAGTTTTATCTATTTTGGCAAAATTAATAAATTTTATTGGATTTTTATTGACTTCTTAATAAGTTTTCTATGTAATTTTATGATGCAGGTTTAATCACGTTTAATTGCAAAAAAAAAAAAAAAAATCAACGCCATAACTTTGTGTCTAATTTTATCAAGTACTGAATATATTATTATTTATATTATTTGATTATTCATTGAAAATAACAATTCATTTGTGCTGACACACCTAACCCTCAATGGGCACGATAAAACAGTTTTTAATAGAAAAAAAGTGTAAAAACTTAAATAGTGTTTTGTGCCAGCTTTTAGAAAATATATTATGTTGTTAAGCAAAGCTAAAATTTACTGGGATATAAATAATATATATTCCCGATATTAGAGTATTCAAAAAACCGGCCTTTTGAAAAAATCGGTTTCGGTTTTCTTCAAAAAATAGAATTTAAAAAAAAACGGTTTCGGTTTCGGTTTTTGCAGAAAAAACCGGTCAACCGATTTTTTTCGGTTTTTTTTAATTTGAATAAAAAGCTTATATAATTTGTTAATTATATAAAAAAAAAAACAGAAATTTAATATATAAGGTAATAAAAATAAAAAAATACATTCTTTGAAAAAAAAAAAAATTATTTTTTTATTGTATTTCATTTCAACATTTCATTCATTGGTTTAATATTTTTCAATATAATATCTTAAAAATTAATATTATAAAACTATATTCATATCAAATGAATAGAGATTATTAAGTTTGTAAATTGGATAAAATAAGTACGTTAGTAATTTGAACGTTTAAAACGTTTGGCATTAAATAAGTTTTTTTAATATTACATTTTAAATATGTAAAAAGAAAATCTATTTTTCAGTTCTAAAATAATATTTTAGAAATAATATGCAATTTAAATGTTTCGTTTTAAGACGATTTTTTTGTTTACTTTTGATAAAGCTAGAAGTGGAAAATACTCTTTCACTAATAGTAGATGTTGGACAAATAGTCAAAAGACAATTATATAAATTTTCCAACTTTTCAGTTCTTTTGTCGAATTTATCAAGATATATGAAATCATCATATGTGAGCTTCTCCGAGAAAAAAATGGGTTTGAACTTAAGAGTGGATTTAGATTTCTGATAAAAATTTAGTTACCCCATAAAAACGTACAAATCGAACTTGGGAAAATCGATAAAAATGAGAAACATTTTTTGATTTTTTGGTTTTAAATTGTCACTCTAAAAGCGAAAAAAATATGTCACCAAAGTCGGCACCCAATCATAACTAGCCATACCAAATCGCATCTCCCAACTAAAGGTGTGTTCACAGAGATAATGCGTTATAAAACTTAAAATGCTTTTTCTCAAAACTTCATTTTCACACACTAGGTCACTTTTCTCGGAGAAGGTCACATATAATGATAAATGATTTTGTACAGTCTCTTTTTTAGGACTTTAAATATTGTTTATTGTGTTATTTAGATCAGAAATTTAACTATTTAAATTTGGAATATCCAAAGTTAAGTCTTCATCGTAATCTATCAGAGTTACATCTAAATCTTCATAACCAAACTAACGATTATGTGTTCGGAAAAAATAAAAGAGACCAAGTAACCCATGTAATTAAAAAAACCGGTTAACCGAACAAAAAAGACCGGTTTTCGGTTTTCTTCGAATTTACAAAATATTCGAAACCGTTCGGTTTTTAAAAATAAAGAAACCGGTTGACCGGTTTTCGGTTTTGGTTTTTGAATACTCTACCCGATATACAAAAATAAGCAAAGATATAATATTTTTTCATTTAAAAAAAAACTACCTTGTAATTAGAGTCCAAGTTGTATTTATATTGTATATAACATAAGCTTAGCACCCAAGCGTTTTAATTGTTAAATCAATTTTAGATAGTGTTTTTTTAATTTTTTTTTTTTTCAAAAAAAAACTAATTGCTTTTAAATAAATACTTGACTATGGCAAAAATAATAGATGTGTTAAACACTTTGCATTTTTTGCAATAAAGGTAATTTTTGTATAATGAAAATTAAAAATAATATTTAGAAAAAAAAATCCCTAAATTATAAACGTATTTAGATATTCGTGAATGTTTTTTATAGATAAAATTAAACTTAAAATTATTTAAGAGTTTGTTGCAGCAATTCAAAAATGATTTATATTATAGAGATAAATTTACAATGTTATGACTTGGTAAATTAAAGCTTTTCCTATAGTTTGTATACAATTCCTACAATGTTAATTGTAATGAATTGTTGATTTTATATGAATTTAATTAAGTGCTTATTGTCAATGAAATATTTATTATTCCGTATTGTTATATTATGTCAATATTTAAAATGTTTTAATATCAAAAGTAACATTCATTAATTTAAATTGTAATATATATAAATTGGCAATTATTTGAAGATATCTTAATTTAATCTCAAGACATTGTAGCTGTTTACCAAGAAATTTTTTTCTTCCATTTGTTTAAAAACATATAATATATATAATAAACAAATAAACGACAATATATTTGAAGCACTTTTAAAATTTAATTTTACAAATATTTTACCATTGAATACTTTCTATTCAGTTTGCAACAATATTTCTATTATCAATTACAAAAATAATCAGGAAATAATTTCAACTGGGTTAACAGGTCTCAGTCACAACAAATATGTATAAAACCTTTATAAGTGAGAGCAATTTTATAGCCTCAAAGAAAACAAAACTTGAGGCTGAAAAACTGCTCTTACTTTTTAATGATTTTTTTTGAAAACAAAATAATAAATAAATTTTAATAAAACATTCATAAAAATGTAAATTATTGTCACGCGGTCAACCATATAATTCTAATTAAATTCAAATTGAAATTTACAAATACTTCTGAGAACACATATTTTTAATTTCTTGCCGAAAGGGGAAATGGGTAATTTAGGGACTGTCGAGGGGGAGGGAGATCTTTTAATCAACAGACTATATCAACTCTCAGGTTAAGACAGCCCGCCAAGGGGTTCAATTTTCCCATTTTTAGCACAGTGAAATATTTTAAATTTAAAGATTTTGGGCGCTTAAGAGAAGCTTTTTCGGTTTGTTTCTCTTCTTGTAAAAGTTTCAAAAATTCGCTATTTGGTCTAACATGGATGGAACCTAAATGACAAATTTCAAGTTCTTAAGTCCTGAGATTTTTTTCCTATTTAAACCCCTCGTTCTTATTGAAAACTCCAAAAATTAATAACAATCGCATATGTATTGATAATATAGGGTTCGCCAAATAACTTTTTTTTTTGAAAATGCTATAAAAAAAACTACTGAATATTTTCTTAAATTATTTTTTTATTTGAAAGTACAATCCTTCTGGTTAATAATGGAAAATAATTTCATTCAAATGGCTGCCTCGGCTGGCCATGCAGTAGCCTACACGATCGGGACAGCTGTATTTCACCAATGGCTTCACAAATATTGTCCTTTAAAGCGTCAATTGTCTCTGGCTTGTCGGCGTAACACTTATCTTTGACGGCACCCCACAAATAATAGTCCAACGGTGTCAAATCGCAGCTCTGAGGTGGCCAAACGACATCAGCTCTGCGGCTGATAATGCGATCTTCAAAAACAGGGCGTAAAATATCGAGTGTAGCTTCGACTGTGTGGCACGTAGCGCCGTCCTGTTGAAACCAAATGTTGCCAATATCCTCGTCTTCAATTTTTGTGAACAAAAATTCGTTCAACATGGCCCGATAACGATTGCCATTGACTGTAACGGCCACTCCTTGCTCATTTTCGAAGAAAAATTGCCCAATTATGCCTCTGGACCAAAATCCGCACCAAACAGTGACTCGTTTTGGGTGCATCGGCTTTTCAATGTATGCGTGCGGGTTTTCTGTGCCCCAAATGCGACAATTTTGCTTGTTTACATACCCGCCAAGATCAGAATAAGCTTCATCTGAATTAATGACATTGAAAAGATGACATTCTGCAACATTACCATGATCAAAGTAATGTCGCAATATTTCCCAGCGTTGTTCAAGCGTATACACAACCATATTCGCTCAACGGAAGGATAAAACTAATTATCTGTCAAATCAGACACGAGCTAAGTGTTACCATTCACGAAATAATTAAAAAATAACAAACATTAACAAATAAAATATTTGATAAACGTAAAAGTAGAGAAAAATCACAAAAATGGCAAAGGTGGAATATTTAAATATTCAAATCGACAAATACCAGGCTTTGCTAGTCTTTCGATTCAACCAGTTCCATTCTATTTCATTTTCATATTTAGTGTTACAATTCCACTCGATGCCTATTTCGTTTCTCTTTTCTAGTATTTAAATTCTACTCTTTCTCCGTTCCATTCCTTTGACCATATCTAGTATTTCAATTCAACACATTCCCCGTTGCATTCCATTTCGTTTTTCTTGTCGAGTGTTTTAATTCTAATTGTTTCCCGTTTCATTACATTTCATTCCCCTTATCTGATGTTAATTTCAATATTTTCTTGTTCCAGTCCATTCTCCTTGTCTCGGATCGCAATTCCACTAGTTCCATATCGTTCCCCTTGTCTAATGTTTAAATTCAACTTATTCCCCACTTCATTTCTTTTGTGTTTCAATTCCAATCGTTTCCCGTTCCATTCCCCTTGTCTATTCTATTCCACCCGTTGCCTATTCTATTCCATTTTCGTAGTGTTTCAATTGCACTCAATCTCCGTTTAATTCCATTTTGTTTCCCTTGTCTAGTGTTTCAATTTCCTTTGGTCCGATTTTCAACAAAAGTTTCAATTTCAATCGTCAGGTAAATTAAGCTTTAAAATACTTATTCTATTTTAGTATTCATGATCATAAAATTTGTAAATAAATTGTTCTTTCTCATCAATCACTAAAACAAGATGATGTATTTTATTATATAAAAACGATTTTACTTACAAAACTACATTGGAATTACAATAATGTTTTTAATAACACTACACTTCATTAAAATTAAATTATGTATGCTAAAAATAGAACTAGATTAATTTAAATCTCATTGAAATCAAATGAATTTTTTAATAAATTTTTGTAAAACTTGTGTAAATAATACTAATCTGAATCAATTTTAGTGATACAAATATTAAATAAATAAAAACTGAAATCATTTATTTGAGGGTTAATGATTATAACAACAAAAAAATGCTCTATTAGAGGGTTAATAAAGAATAGATCAAAAAGCTTTCAAGTAATTTCTCAATTATATAGCAATAATACACAACAAAGCCTTGATTGAGATTTTTTTGTCTTTGTTTAAGCTTCAAAAACAAAAACAGCAATATAAACAATGATGCCAGAAATAGCAAAATATTTTTTCCCATTTCAGGCATATAAATCCCAAAAATTTCGCAACAGTAAAAAGAGGTAACGAAAAATGGCTCAAAAAGCAGTTATTTCCATTACCATACTTGTGTATGGTGTTCCAATTCAAATTATTATCCATTTCATTTCGTTTTATGTGCTAAGTGTTTAAATTCCGCTCCTTCTCCGTTTTATTATATATATCGTTGCGCTTTCGGCAAATGTTACATTCCATTTTTAGTTCTGCTTTAAATTACCACGTGATTAAATCAACAAGAGGGTTTCTATGGTAGACAGGATGACTGACTTATTTTTAAACAATTTTTGTGATTCATAACTCAAACAGGATTTATGAAAATTTATTGTTAAGACCCCATCTATGAATATAGGAATATTTTACTTACACTTGTACGTGTACTCCAGCAAAAACAGACATTAGCAAGTAATTAAGGGAGTAAGTAGCCCATAATGGGTTTCACTAGTTACAAGGCTATTTACTCGCTTAATTACTTTTGTTCGCGATGTCCCAAAATTCATGGGTGGTCCTTACCCTCCCGCTTACAACAAAAGTGAGAATAATAAGTTACCAGCACGGTTTCTCTTAGTATAGAAATAAGTGGTTACTGGCCATAGTAAAGTTTCTCAAGTAAAATTTTTTTACCTAAAGAAATCAATAAAAATTATTTGTATTTGAAATTATAAAAAAAAATATTTAAAATATCTACCTTTAAATTTAAAAATTTAAGTTTATATATGTGACCTGCTCCTCGAAAAGGGACCTCTGCGCCGAAGAAATTTTTTTTTTACTTTTTGAGTGATTCTTATAGGAAAAAAACGCTGTTTCAAATGCCGCATACCAAAATTGAAATCTGTGATATAAACAGATAATATATATAATATTTGAAATTTAAGAAAAGTTTAATATCAAAGGTACAAAATTACAAAAATATCAAAATTTTACTCTTTTTTACTCCTAACACGGTTTTTGGTGGTTCTTCTGTATTTTGCTGCTTTTCACCTTTGTCTGATTTTTTTTAGAAAGTTCTTCCAGTTTTTTTTTTTTGTTATTTTCATCTCCGATTTATTCACCATTGTAGCACGTTTCTTTATAGATTGTTTATCTCCGTCTTTGTTTCTGGTTTTCACATTAGCTTGAGCTTTTTCAACTGCAGCTGTTTTCTTAGAGAGTTTTTCCACTTTTTCTACCGATTTTTCAGGAGTCTCAGTTTTGTTTTCAGTCAGTTTTTTTTTGTTCTTTTTCTTCGGATTTCGCTGCCTTCTTCTTCATCATAGAGGCAACACTGCATAGTGAACATCGTACAAAGTACCAGAGAGTCGAAATACATCGCCAGATGATCAGGTTGAAGGAAGAGTTGCATAACAATGCGCAAAACACGGAAAAACGAAGCGCTTTTTTTAAAAGCGTTTTCCTCAATAACTTCTTTTTGGCGCAGAGGTCCCTTTTCGTGGAGCAAGTCACATATGTGCAATGCTGCTTCACTTAAGAAACCCTTTAAAATCTTAAAATTTTTGCAAAATCACCTTTTACAGCAGATAATTTTCTATTTTGTTGTATAGTTTTTCAAAGCAAATTAATCAATAAATATTATTTCATTACCTAACATTAAATCATTATTTTGCACGTTCATACAAGTACTTCCACTATCCATTATCAGTAGGTCATTATTTTGTATTTTAAAGTAATGAAAAAGGTAACAACGTATCATTACATAGTAATGACCTGTCATTTCAAAAAAAAAAAATATCTGTTAATGTTCTGTAATTTGTAAAAAAAAAAATTCTTAATAATATTTTTTACTAAAAATTAGTACAAAAATAGTAAAGTGGGCTTGAAAACTGTCTACAAACTTTTCTACCAACTTTTTTTCTGAGTGTAACGGTACCCATATCAGATGTCCTCTGTTAGAATTCGCGTTTATCTCCTTCTTTAAGTTCGAAACTATATTTGATTTAACCAAATCTTCTTTCAGAGACATTATTAACAAATAGTTATAATTTTTTTTTGTGGTTAAAGTGTTTACCCAAAACAAATTTTTCCACTCTACCCTAAAAATAATTATTAAGAAGTTTTTTTTTTGCAAATTAATAATTGTATTTCGTTAAATCAAAATGTTGGACCACGAAACGTTCTTTGGAATAGGCTTTTAAAAAATTTGAAATTATTAATAAAAATGTTTTAAAGCATCAGATCAAGTCGTTCCCTATAATTTGATAATAGGGTAATATGTATTTAAATCCCCATTTTAATCCATAAATCCCCACAATGTGATGATAGATGTGGAGTCCACATCTAGCAACACTGATTATAAATACAACAAAAAATAAAACAACAAAATCAAAACAGTAAACACATTAATAATGTGTTTACAAAAAAAAAAGCAATATGTTTTACGAGTTTTTTTTTTTTATTTATTTATTTTTTCTACCTGTTTCTGGCAGAACGTCAGACAGACAAACAAATTGAAACAAAACAAAACCATATTTTGAAGATACACAATCAGTTTGCGGTCAGTCAACAGTTGACTGTTTAAACGACTAGATCGATTTATTTAAATATATATTTCGAATAATAGTTTAGAAAAAATTTCGCCGGTAGTGTAGTGAATCGAAAAACCTAGAGATATGCGTTATTCGTTATGTCTCCTTGTTTGCTTAATGCAAATTTTTTCATATGCCAGAGCTAATGAGGGGTAAGTCAAGTGTAACACGACAAGTTCAAATTAAAATAAATAAATAATTAAATAAATTTGTTGGTGATATATTGTATGTATGAATGTGTGTACTTGGTCATAAACTGGGATTTCCCTTTTCATCATACAAAACGGGTCAATAAAAAATAAATTAGCAAATGAATTCTCTATCACTTAGATAATATAAAAATATAATATGAATATTATAATTCTGAGAATTTCCTACTCGTATTAAAAAAAAAAATCTGCCGAATTTAACCATTATGATTATTAATATTGTGAAATAATTAATCAAATATATCATTTGAAAAATTTGTCATTTGAATAAGTATAAAAAAAACAATTAAAGATAACTACTTTTATGCTAATAATCAACAGTGTAATGTTATAATTTTAAATAATTTTCATTGGAAAAAAAGAAAAAAAAGACTTAAAATCGGCTGTGCAGAATCTTTGAATACCTTCCAACAATTAAAAAAATGGTCTCTACTGTTCTTGATACAAATAATGTAAAAAAACTTTTGAAGTAAAATTATGAATGCGAAAAAAAATTATTTGAGGTGAAAAATTTTTTTGAAGTGAAATAAAATTTTTGTGGCGAAAAAAACAGATGGACAGGCATTGCTAAATCGACTTAAAATTGCATAAGGATCACGAATACAGGTTGGTTGAAAAGTTCCTGCACTCGAAATGAAAGAATACTGTTTTTGTTACGAAATATATTTTTTTATTTAATATAATCTCCTAGAAGCTTAATACACTTGTTCTAATGATCTTCCAATAATTTTATCCCATCCTTATAATGGTTTTCCGGAAGCTCTGCTATGGCCTCTTCATTCGACGAAAAATGCTTTCCACGAAGGAATTGTTTGAGATTTCTGAAGAGATAGTAGTCACTGGGAGCCAAATCTGGTGAATACGGTAAACAAAGAAAGAATTGACAGAATGACTTGCAACTTTGCATGTGTTCTCAGGACAGTTATGCCAACTTTAGAAAAAAAAAGTTTGGATCTAGCAGTGCCATCTCTTGGTGAGAGCAGGAACTTTTCAACCAACCTGTATATATACTTTATGGGATCTTAACCTATATTTCGACATGTTACAAACGGAATGACAAACTGATATATGCACCATATATGGTGGAAGGTATAAAAAGTTGAAATTAATTGTAAATTTATCTTAAATATAATTATTACTAAATATATTTAGAAAAAATTTAAACAAATAATTAAAATAAATTTAGTTAAAAAAAAAAAATTAAACATAATGTGGCATTAAATCATTGTCTTAAACTTATAGAATCTGTGGCTCGGTCGCATTTATTCGGCATATCTCTTACTATGTAGTATCCTTAGTTATGCACATAAGTTATTCCACAAATAATATATGATCAATGCCAGACACCCTATAATACGCAAATAAATTGTGAAACAAGTTTTTTTTTTTGATATTGTCAAAACTTGCAAAAATGTTAAAATTTTTATAAAGATTATTTAAATAAATGTGAAATTAAAATTAATGGATTTCATCAGAATCTACACTCACAATATATTTTCCGTTACCGACTGTAGTAATACGTAAAGTTTGTTTTTAAAAGAAGAATCAATTGAAATTCAAAGAAATATATTTTTTAACTATTTGAATCAGTCATTCAAAAAACAAACTATAATTCAGTAGGAGTTGATATTTTCAGTTAAATGTAAAATTTTATGTTTTCTGCTTCAAAAAATAGAAATTCATTTAATTCCTTTTTGTTTTTTTTACCAAAATAATTTGTATATATACAAAATTATTTCAATAAAAATTACAAGAAATTATTCAAATATACATACACACAAAGCCAATAAAAATATATACATCTGTGTGTTGTGTTTTGTAATTATATACCAATAAAAAAAACTATCAATTTGAAAAACAAACCACAAAAGTAGTTTTTTCTAACTTTTTGTCAGTAAAAATTTGATGGTTATTTTAAACGACTTTCTATTGTTTTTACTTTTGTCGATAATTAAACAATGATTGAAAATAAACAACAAAATGTGTTGAAGATGATGGAAAATCAGTAGTTCTCTTTTTGATTGTATTTTTGATTAATTTAATATGTATTTTAAGTTGTTTTTAATTGTGAGTGTATCTAAATATTTTCGATTGGATTTCGAAGGGATGTTCTGAAAATTTTCAGGAAAAGTTCAGATATTTTTTTGCTTCGTAAAAAAAAACTTTGCTTATCTCTGACAAATGTATTGATGCTTTTCAAAACAATTTTAAAAAATAATTCGGATATTTTTCTATCGATACAAAAGTAGCCGTTGGCTTGTAAGAAAAAATTTCATTGAAATTTGGACGCAAATTTAAAAACCTCTTTTTACAAACATAGCGGCCCAAGTTGATACATAGAAGGTAAATATAAGTTGTTTGAAACTTTTTTGTTAAAAAACTTTATTCAAACTCTTTTGAGTAAAGGGTGACTTTTTAGCAACTTTCTTTTTGGCAGCTCAGCTGCTTTCGTGTAAATTGTTACTGTTAAACATGTTCAGTTTGGTCTATAATTTAACCATGATTCGACTTACAAATGAACAACGCCTGTAGATTATTGAATTTTATTCTCAAAATTCGGGTTGCGTGAGAAAAATCAAAAAAATTGTCTTTAGCAACGAAGCTCATTTTTAGCTTAATGGGTACTTCAATAAATAGAATTGCCGAATTCGGTGTGAAGAGCAGCCAGAAGCAGTTCTAAAGCAGCCAATGCACTCTGAAAGATGCACATTTTGCTGTGGATTATTGGCCGGTGACATCATTGGACCGACCTTTTTAAAAAACGACGAAGGCAGGAACGTTACTGTGAATGGCGAGCGCTACCGTGCGATGATTACAAATTTTTTGCCCAAATATAAGAGCTGGACTTGGCTGATATGTGATTTCAACAAGACGGTGCCACATGCCACATTGCACGCGAAACAATGGTAAACAGTTTTTTCACGTTTGGGGCCGGACAATTGGTCTTTAGGGACAAGCTCGCAACAGTTGACACACTGGAAGCCAATATTGAAGAATTTATTCGTGAGATACCTGCCGATATGTTGGAGAGAGTATGCCAAAATTGTACCCAACACACAAAAAATCATCTTTAACTATTGAGTTATATTAACCGTTCTATCGACTCAAATAAAGATTTCATACATTTCATTTTCTTTTTAAATTTTATGTTTTTTCGAAAGCTCTTAAAAAATCACTTATTATTTCATGGGATAATTCTTCAAAGTACCTTTCATTTGATAGCCAATTTGTAAGCAAAAATATAAAACAGACTTAATTTTAAAACCGCCATTAAGCTGCCTACTTGTTAGTTTTTTAAGATAATTTACCTAAAATCTGACTTTTCTGTAAAATGCAGTACAAATGGATATGTGCAACACTCTAAACAGAGAACTATACGAACAAAAATTTAATTGTCTTCGTCCTTGGAAATAGTGTACACAATTTTTGTATTTCCGTGTGAAGAAAAATATAAGGCCATATGAACGGACATTACTTAATCGATTTAAAACGTTGCAATGAGTCGATCGGTATATTTAATGTAACCAACAGTTTATATTCGAAAAAAAAACGATTTTCAGCAAATAAAAAAAAAAAGGGAAAGAGCCTTGAAGACAAACTATAGGTTCAAATCCTGAAGACAATTCGATGAAATTTATTTCAAAGTGTTTTTAGTTAAATTCTCTATCAAAAATATTTTAGTACTATCTTGGTCTGACAAATAAATGGAAATTTGCATTAACAACAACAAAATTGAAATTCAGAAAAATCATTATTTTATAGGAAAAATTCTCAAATTAAGCATATTTTTTACTCAATCCATTTGTTTTTAAATAGTTTTTTTTTCTAGAGAATCATACCAAAGTTTAGACAAAAACATTTTTACCATAAAAAATTTTTTAAGAAGTCTATTGCAAATAGAGTTTGTTAACTTTATTTCATGGATTACAAAACTCGACAAGTTTTTTTTGTATAAATCTCTACTAAAACTTTTTAAAAGTATTTTGGTCTCTTGAATACAACTCTGAAAATAAAAATCTTTCAGCAGGTAAGGTTTCCGATATATGGGGCTTTCTGTATTTGATCGACCCAAATCGGCTTGGAGAAGCCCATTATTACCATACTACAGGGGTCATATATATTAAATTCCAGATTTGTATTCAAAGGGGTTTGGGTAGGCCGCTTTCCTTGGAGATGTGTCGTTATTCTTTTAATTACACTCTAAAAAATGTTTGTAAAAGTCCTACAATAAAATGGGTAAAGTTTTGTGTAATATTACTAAAATTCGGTAAAAATAAACAAAAAAATGCCTAAAAAATGTTTTCTACACACAAAAAGTATTTTTAGATAAATGTGCTTTAAATTAAACACTTTGTGCCTAAAATTAGTATTCTTTTGTTAATTTAAAATTGTACGCACAAATTTTGTAAATATACAGACTTGGAATGGTAATAAATATTTTGACATTTGGAAATTGAAAATATTTAAAAAATAAAACAAAGCTAAAATCGAAAATTTATTTTTCAAAAGTTATAAATATAGTATTTGTGAACATTGTAAATTTAAATTCAAGCACATACCCATTCGAAATATATTATGTATTATATTTATAATTAATTATTATTAAAACATACATACATGAAATAAATTTATTCTTTCAAAAAAAATATTACGCTTTTTTTTTATATATATAACACTGTCCAACAAATTAAGACTTTTTGAATGGAACAGAATAGCGAATAGTAAAAATCACACCCGATATGTACTGCTTAGTAGCTCAATTATGCTTGAATTTTTTCTTTTATTTTTTTTATTTATTTTAAAAAATATCACACCCGATTTGTAAGTCACAGCTGACTAGACGCGAGAACTAAGTGTTTGGCCCGGCCGAACTTGACGCAGTTTTTACCTGTTTTGTATATGTTGTTGTATAATTTTACTAATTAAGCGTAAAGAGCTTTATTTACAACAATGATGTCTTTGGTGACCCCCACTAAAATTTTCCGCCAAACATTTTCGTAGAATATTTTAATCCTTAAATGTACTTTTTTAAAGGATATTTTTTGATTTTCTCGAAAAAAGGGTCAAATTGACCCATAAAGAGACCAGTTAGAGGGTTAAGATCTTCCACAAAAATAATCCTCATACAATTCCACAATACAACTCTGACCATAAGAATTCTCTCAGACATTAACTTACAGCATTTATTTCATATAGTATAATGCTCCCTTCGACCGAAAAATGAAAACTTTGACCCACTGTTAAAAAATACTCAGACGTGCTGGACCATAAGTTTATTCTACAAAAATGATCTACTAAACATACCCTTTCAGAATTATAGGGTCGCTATTCTGTTTCAAAAATGCTGTTGGACAGTGTAATTACGCATATAGAAATGCATTTTTAGGTATTCAATGCGTATATTTATTCTTCAAATAGGTTTTTTACGCACAATTTAAGTAAATTTTCGAATTATTTTTAAAATTTTATGAAATATTTACGCACTTTCAATGTAAAATTACTCATTATGTGTGTACCAATGTACGAATAATGTGTGTACTTTTTTTCGTTTACGCACACAGAGTAAATTTACCCAACTTATAGTACAGTTTCCTACTATAAGTTGGGTAAATATCAACAGAAATTTATTAGAGTGTACATTATATTACAATTCCAAAAATTAACTTTTTTTTTTTAGTTCTCCCAAAAATAAATAAATCGAGTTGTTATATTTAGATAACTTTTTATACCCTCCACTATATATGGTGAGGGTATATATCAGTTTGTCATTCCGTTTGTAACATGTCGAAATATAGGTCTAAGACCCCATAAAGTATATATATTCGTGATCCTTATACAATTTTAAGTCGATTTAGCGATGTCCGTCTGTCTGTCCGTCTGTCTGTCTGTTGAAATGACGATCACGGCGCGAAGACGCAAGCGGGGGTGCCTATTTTTACTCAGATTATTGTACATCCTCCCGAGCAGTTTGGTATTGAAAATGGGCAAAATCGGTCCAGCGGTTAAGTTATGAGTGAAAATGGGAAGACACTTCTAAATTTTCCATACAAATTGGTATATTTTAGTAAAATTTCATAGTAGCGACTGGTATATAATATGTTTTCTCATATTTTTCCCACCAATCGCTTAGAAATTAATAATATTTTGTACACCTCAAATATTTTTCACCTCAAAAAATTTTTTTCACGACAAAAAAAGTTTTTTCACCTAAAAAAATTTTTTCACGTCAAAATTTTTTTCACGTAAAAAAATTCGTTTCCGCATCCAAATAAGTTTTTCACCTCAAACAATTTTTTTCACCTCCATAATTTTACTTCAAAAGTTTTTTACATTATTTGTATCAAAAACAATAGAGAACATAGGTGGAGGGTATTCAAAGATTCGGCACAGCCGAATTTAAGCCTTTTTTACTTGTTTAAAATAATTTATATAATACTTTGTATAAATAAAACAAATTAGTATCTTGCGCTTCTATTGCTAATTAATAGAAAAAAAAACAATAATTAAAAACTAACAAAAAAAATTCCAAATATCACATAAAAGTCATTAAATATTAAAACAAATATTATGAAATTGATCATTTAAACAATTTATTTGAATGAATTTAAACTGGATTTAAATTTTATTTTTAATTTATTTTAAATCTTTTACAAACAAAATTATTGTGTCACAGATTGACACACAGAAAGGAGAAAAAATATTTTATAAGACAACTTGTGAATAAATAAATATTTAAAAGAAAGATTAACAACAACGGGCAAAATTAATACTGGTTTTTTTTGCATCCTCGTTAAAAAAAAAAATAAATAAAAAAGAGCACAAAATACACTACAGCCAAACCTCGTATAACGTTTTGTTTTTTTTTTTTTCATTATAACGCGGCAAACAAATAAACACCTCATTTAACTCATAAAAAAATCTACAATTTTATATTAAAAACATAATATTCATCTAACACGTTTTTTTTGTTCAACACGGTCTTACTTTGTAACAAATTAATCGCATTATACTAGGGAGCAGTGTATATTATGTATTTTTTTTTTTAAATACTGATACTTTGTGTTCATGCGTCCATTCATCCTCCTCATAAATATTTATTTATTATCATTGCTTCGCAGTAAAAAAACATTCAAAAGCTGCGACAACAAAAAGTCCATCATTGTTTAAAGTGTTAAAACATGATAAATTTGTTAAAATATTTTGGAAAAAAAAATCAAGTTAATACATCATCACAAATTAAGTACCAAGAAATGTTAAACCAAAATCCAGCACATGTATTATAATAAGCTTATTTTTTTTATGTAAAAAAATCACGAATTTTTATTTGTTAACGAATTTATGTTTCAATTTTTTTTTTTTTTATTTTGTTTTTGTAAACAACTAGAAATTATGGCCAACATTGAAGATGAACTTTGCCTTGAACTTGATCATAATAACAATATTAACAAATAATTTTTATTTGTTTTGCTAAAAGCAAAAATCTATTGAATGAAACCTTGTTTAAGCTTTGACAAATTGGTACTCCTCCCTCAACATTAAATTTGTATTTACTCAAAATATGATGGCAAACTTTAGAAATTAAATATACTTTTTTAGAGACGAGTAATTCAATGAATATTCACGCATAATGATTAAGGTATTCAATAACATTTGTTTACAAAAATAATTACCTTTAACAAAGTATTGTTTGGGACAATCTCGGAACATAATCCCCACACTAGAAGATGGAAGTTTGACTGCAGCATTTTCGGAAGTAAACCTCATAAGAAAAAAAAATCCTTAATTAGGTATTGTAATTTTTCGTATTATGTTCACCGTATACTTTGCAAAATTAAGGATTTGCCAGTGGCCGTGGTTAAACGTTTTCTCCTCTGTAGTATGTCCAATACCAGCCTAGCTGTTAGAAAATATTTTTTTTAAAAGATTTTCCCCTCTGTGGTTAGTTCAACTCCAGCTACGCTAACTAAAGATTTTCTAAATATAAATTATGTTTCAGCTATAATTCCCATAAAAATGGTCATAAAATCTATTAGTATTACAAACCTTTGGCAAACAGTGAGTGAGTACCCCCCTATCCATTTTTGGGATTATGACCGAAAGTTTTCGGACAAAGAATTATGATGTCTGCATGTATCAGTATTCTATGTGCAGGGAACACATAATTTAAATTTCTGGTTTCTATCACTCACAATATATTTTCCGTTACCGACTGTAGTTTATTTAAAAATGTGATACGTAGAGTTTACTTTAAGTAAAAAAATTATTATTTAGCATATTTTTTTTTTTTTATATTTACATTTAACAAATTATAAAATTTTTACAGAATATTTACAAATTTTTGTTACTAATTTCAGAAATCATTTTACAAATTTTTGAAAACCGATTTGCTAAAATTAGCAAAAAAAAAATACTAATTTTAAAAAGTGGATATTGAAGGAAATGTTATTTCTTATAAAAACTTACACCTACAAACTTAAATTGCCTTAAAATGTTATATACTGGATTAAAAAAAATGGATCGGAAGTGCATATACCGAGTCATGTCTAAAAATAGGACATCCACTTAAAATATCAGTAAAAAGTTGCCCTGAAAGCAATAAAAATTTAACCTCAAAAGTAAAAAAACGACTTAAAATGACAAAACAGAAATAAGCAAATTAAAACAAAATAATAAATTCGTTTATGTTTTTACAATTTTTAAACTGTTGATTTTTTTTTTTTTTTTTAATTTTGTCTAAAATATTTTTTGAAAAACATAAATAAAATAAAAAAATTTTATTGTTTGATAAAAAAAAATTAATTTTTATATTTTGTACTTATAAAGGGTGTCCCAAGAAGATCGCAATTTTTAAATTTTAAATAAAACACAGATATTTAAAAAAAAATCGTGAAACTTTATTATATCGTAAAGTAGACAGAATGAGGTTATGTATGGAACAATATATCGTGCAGATGGCCGAAGCGGCTTTGCTGGCATGCACGCGATCTTTTAATGAAATTTTCAATGACCGTTTTGCATGAATGCTGCGGTATTTCATTAATGCAGCGTCCAATTTCCTCTTTTAAGGCTTGAGTCGTCGTCGGCTTATTCGCGTAAACCATCGACTTCAAAAAACCCCAAAGAAAAAAATTTAATGGTGTTAAATCGCACGATCTAGGCGGCCAATTCTGATCTCCAAAACGCGAAATAACACGACCGGGAAATGACTGATGCAGCAATTGAATTGTTTCTCTGGCTGTATGACATGTGGCGCCGTCTTGTTGGAACCACATGCCCTCCACATTCATTTCTTTAATTCTAGGCAAGAAAAAACTGGTTATCATTTCACGATACCGAACACCATTGACTGTTTGCGCTTGACCTGCCTCATTTTCATAAAAAAAGGTCCAATGATTCCTCCAGCCCAAAAACCACACCACACAGTGACACGTTGAGGATGCATTTGCTTCTCGTGAATCACTCGAGGATTTTCCTCACCCCAAATGCGACAATTCTGCCTATTGACGAAGCCATCAAGATGAAAATGGGCCTCGTCACTGAAGATGATTTTATCGGCAAAATCAGCATTTTCATGTTGTCTCTCCAATACCCAATTAACGAACTCCCTTCGCTGTCCATGGTCAGCTGGCTTCAGTTCCTGAGTCAATTGAACTTTGTATGCATGAAGATGCAAATCTTTCGTCAAAATTCGCTGCAAAGTGGATTTGGAGACACCAATTTGCTGAGCTCGGTGTCGAATTGAGGTGGATGGAGTTTGAGCGACATCATCACGTACAGCTGCGACATTTTCGGTCGATCGACCTGGTCGATGGCGCGTTGTTGTCTTTACATCACTAACAGACCCAGTTTCTGCAAATTTATCCATTAATCTCTTTACAGTTGACTCTTTTGGAGCAATATTGTGACCCCAAATTGATCGCAATTTGCGAACTGTAGCCGCAAAACTTTTACCATTTTGGTAAAACAATTTCACAATGAGAATGCGTTGTTCATTCGTGTAGCGCTCCATTTTTACTACCCTCGTACCTTCTACTAGCAAACAATAACAATTGTTCAAATGTCAAACAATGACATTTCGAATGTTGCCAGATTTAAAAATTGCGTTCTTCTTGGGACACCCTTTATTAATAATATTTAGTAAATTCCTTTTTTTGTTGAATTTAGCAAACAGATTTTAAATTCCACTTAGAAAAAGTTTACTAAAATTTAGTAGTGGCAGCTAATTATACTTCACGTCTGCAGGCATGTGTTGCTAAGATTAGCAAAAAAAAATACCTCTGCCCATGTAAAAATCAAATATATAGGAACATACATGATCATACATGGGCATACATGGTCATATACATCCATACATGATCTCATATATGACCATATATCTTCGGATCCAAAATTTGAGGGTATATGGTGATATATGTGCATATATTATCATACATGCTCATATATTATTAATGTATGCTCGTATATGATCATATACGTTCATATACCCTGAAATTTCAAATCCGAAGATATATGATCATATATGAGATCATGTATGGTGATATATTGAACAATGTATGGACGTATATGACCATGTATGCCCATGTATGATCATATACAGGCCCATGTATGATCATGTATGCTCATATATATTTCAATTTTTACATGGGTGGACTCAAATTTGCAAAATTTCCCGTAATAATAGAAAAATTTTCAGTTGCACGATCCTGATAATAATTCCAAAAAGCAACTTAATGGTAAATTAGACCATACTACAAGGAATAGATGTTTTAAATTTAAAGTTTTCGGCCAAACCCTCATTTTTACTACGTTCTTGGCTTAAATTCCAAAAAAAAAAAAAAACAAAAAAAAATAGGCAAATCGTTAAGGAGAACGATTCTGTCAAAAACTCAGCTCATCATATTGGAAACATTTATATCACAGAGAAAAAAGATTCATTGTGACAACAAAATTTCTTGCCAACCGAATGGTTTGGTTGTAGCCACCGATATATTTGTATGTAGCGATTGAAATTCGGTAAATACAACAGAATTTCCCTTGAAAGCATATATTTCAATTGTATTTGGAAAACATTTAGTTGCGACAACCAAATAATTCAGTTGGAAACAAATTCGCTGATCACAATGTATCAGTTTTCTCTGTGTTCAAAATTTATATTTCCACCCAAATGCTTTGGTCAGGCCATTAAAGGGAAGACATTTTATATTTTAAACATCAAAGCATTTAACACTTTTTTTTAAAAAAAAGTTTAAGCAACCCATTACAGAAGAGACTATTCTCGTTTCTGACCTCCAATTTTAACACTTTTATGTCTAGAATTCTCATCAGTTAAGTATCTCATACAAGGTACAGAAATTTCAAGTTTCTACACTAGAAAGGAGGAGTCTTTTTCACTTTTCTACCACTATTTTTATCATATTTCAAGGAAAAATTCTACAAAATTACCTGATCAGTTAGTACGCCCATACATATTCTATATTTCAGGTGCCTTGCTAAAGGGATTGGACTTACCATCTTTGGGGATACTTTCTCCTTCTCATGTGAATTTCCTAAAAATCCCTTGGGGGTCGTTGTAGTGTACTGGTTAGCATATCGAACTGCTACACAAAAGATTGTGGGTTCGATCCTCAACATTCATTTAGAAATTACTATATATAAGTTTTCAATCCCTTATAAACATCCTTCAGTGTTTAACACGAAGTAAAATACTGGGATATGAATTCACCTACTATAATTTTTCCTCTATCCCTTTTCAAAGAAAATAACACATTAATAGGGAGAATGTCTCGAGTATTGTTTGCTTCTCTTTAAAAAGAAAACAGATGGTGACTTTTTTGATTATTTACATATTGAGTTCTTGTTCGAAGAAATTATGTTAGGAACATTTTTATAAGATTGCTCAATTTTCAATCACAAAACAAAAACAGATTGTAAAACAACTTTTTTGAATATAAGTCTCTTATGGCTTCTATTCAATCAAAAATGATCAAACACAAGATTTCTGGTTGAAATTATTTTACAGCTGGGTTTTGTATTCCAAACAATAACTGGACTTTAAAGATTTTTTTTTGGAAACATATTCCATAAATTTTTATAGGTCAGTCACACCTTACATTTTTCTTTAAAAAATTTTACTCGTTCCAGTAATTTAAAATTTATAATTTTTGGGTTTTAAATCATTTTTATTTAGGGCGCGTATTCTTATCATTTCTTATACGAGTATTACAATATTTTTTTTTTTTCAAAACTAGAAGCACTTAAATTTGTATACTCTATATTGATAAGATGTTCAATGTGCATAATTTTTTAGTATAAAAATTTCACTATAAAAAAAAACTAAATATTGAAGTCATCATGGAAAAAGAACCATAATTAAGATAAGAATTTTGACCTTTTTCTAAAAATCCAAATGAACTGTACAAATAATATAAACAAAAAACAAAAATATATTCTTGATTAAGTATTTAAAAAAAAAATTACATATGTATTTATTGTATTTGATTTCTACTTCCAGCAAATATACTGTTATCGCACCTGGCACCATACATTCCAATGATAAATATACGGCTGCCGTAGCAGTACATCATTCGAACCAGCCCTGTCAAATTAAAGTAGGCATTACAGGCCCATCATTTAATGAAACCAAACAAGTAGAGGTTACTGAAAATGAAGTAAAGAATGTAGAATTTAATGTACCCACCTTGGAGAAGGGAGATTATAATTTGACAGCAGAAGGTGTTAATTGTATGGAAAATTTTAAAAATTCTACCAAATTATTATATGCCAAATTTAATAATTATGTTAGAATACAAACCGATAAGGGTTTGTATAAACCGGGAGATGAAATAAATTTCAGAGTAATATTTTTGGATAAAGATTTAAAACCGGCTGAGGCGGAAAAAGGTTCTGTCATATGGTTTGAAGATGGTAAAAGAAATCGCATTAAGGAAATTAAAGATTTCAAGACCACCAAGGGTGTGTATAGCGGTAAATTTCAAATTTCGGAGTATCCCGTTACTGGAGGCTGGCGTTTAGGTGTTAATAATGGAGCTATATACGACAGGACAGTATATTTTGATGTAGATAAATACGTATTACCCAAATATGTAGTAAAAGTAGAAGCCACCGAGTCTGTATCGGTGAAAGATGGTGATATGCAGGTGATAGTAAGAGCCAAGTAAGTAAAAACTTAAAATATCAAAAAATATCGCCATTAAATATGATTCTTTAATTATTCCAGCTACACTTATGGTAAACCTTTAGATGGTAAAGTCACCGTTATTTTATCTTTGGGTTCCGGTTATTATTTCTATTCCGACTCTGGAATGAACGAAGAAAAGAAACAACCACCAACTTTAATAAAAACTACCGATATGGTAAAAGGCAAAGCTAAAATTGATTTCAATGTTAAGGAATATGAGGCACATTTGCCATATAAAAATTCTCCTTCCTACATGGGTATTGTGGCTACTGTCGAAGAACAATTTACTGGTGTAAAAATTAATGGCACCTCCTCCTCCACCCTGTATCCCTATCGTTATGCCATGAATTGCGTCAGCTATGATACCTGTTCCACATTCGAGGTGGGCAAAGAAAAAGAAGTCATTTTTCAAATTACCTACATTGATGGTTCACATCTCAAGGATACCAAATCACCCATTGAGTTGATTTACAATGAAATTTTACGTAAAAATCATTGGTGGCATCGTGAACGTGAATTACATGATAATGATGAAGATACAGTTACAGTTACAACCACTATGGAACCTCCGGTATCGGAAAATCGTACTGTTTCGTTTACTGGTCATATGAATGAAACCGGTTATGCCATTTTTAAGGTAACCTTACCCGATTTAGAAGAATATGAGGGTTATTCACATTATTATTCATTGGATTTGAAATATCGTGATGAGCAACGAGAGTTATACACCACCTATCAATATAGAGAGCCTAAGAAAATAGATCCACCCACAGAGGACGAAGAAAAACCTAAAGAATTTTTCAGATTATTGGATAAATATTCATCTGACAAAACGTAAGTATATTTTTCAAATAAACATATATTTACAATATATTTGAAAAAAGAAATTTAATTTGAAAAGTACCCAAATTAGATGAAACAATTGAAAAAATATTTTAAATTTCCTACAGTAGGGAAAAGTACCAAAAATAAATTGATCTAAATATTATAATAATAAAGAAAAACTGTATACTTATTAATCCTAAAATTTATCAAGTACGTGTACTTTTGATAAAGCGCCAAAAAAAAAAGTACCAATATGTCATACAATTACAAGCCCTTGAAGGTACTAAAATGTTGTCTAGATTTAAAAACAAAATACGAAAAAACAAATTTCGCAAAGGCAGTAAAAAAAGTTAAAAAAAATTAAAACTACTAAGAAAAGTACCAAATTCAATAACATAAACTGTTTAAAGAAAAGTACCAAAATATAGGAAAATAATTAGTACCAAACTAGAGAAAAACAATAATGCTACCTAAAAGTTTCCAAAAGAAACAAAAAATTACAAAATGATCAAATATTGATGAATTTTTAAAAGTACCAAACATATAGGGGAGCATGGGATAATGTGGGAAATCAGGTAATAACAAAAAATTTATCAAAATGTACAATACATTTCCTGCGCTCACCAAGCTCCAAATTTTTTTTTCTCAAGTTGGTATAACTGTCCTGAGAACACATGCAAAGTTGCAAGTCATTCTGTCAATTCTTTCTTTGTTTACAAGCCATTTGAAGTTGACGTGTCATTGATTTTTTTTTTTAATATGGAAAAAATTGAATATTGTACAGTCATTAGATTCTTTCTTTTGAAGGGTTTAAAAGCAAAGGAAATTTGTGAACAATTGTTAGAAGTGTATAATAAGTCCTCACCTTCAAAACGCACCGTTGAATTTTGGGCTGGTGAATTTAAACGTGGTCGTACCAGCCTTAAAGACGATCTACGCGAAGGACGACCAAAAACTGCAACCACAGCAGAAATCATTGAGCAGGTACATAATATGGTTAGTGAAGATCCAAGTTTGACTAAGCGTGAAATTGCTAATGCCATAGGCATCTCAGACGAACGAGTACTCCATATTTTACATGAAGAATTACGTATGAAAAAACTGTTTGGAAAGTTAGTGCCACACACATTAACAATTCAACAAAAACTGGATCGAAAACAAATTTCTCAGCGTAATTTGGAGCGTTTTAAGCCGAATAAAACCGACTTCTTGCGTCGTTTTATAACTATGGATAAGACTTCGATCTACCACCATGATCCTAAATTTTAACAAGAACGTTTACAGTGGACTGAATCTGGTTGTTCAGCTCCAAAGCAGGTGAAGTCACAACGATCAGCAAAGAAGATTATGGCATCAGTTTTTTGGGATGCAAAAGGAATTTTGTTGATTGATTATCCTCAGAAAGGTAAAACAATCAACTCTGAATATTATTGCAGCCTTTTGGATCAGCTGGATGAAAAAATTCGTGAAAAAAGACCTGGTTTAAAGAAGAAAAAAATCATTTTTCATCAAGACAATGCACCTGCTCACAAAAGTGTTTTGACGATGGCTAAATTCAAAGAATTAAAGTACGAATTGCTTGAACATCCACCGTATTCACCAGATTTGGCTCCCAGTGACTACTATCTCTTCAGAAATCTCAAACAATTCCTTCGTGGAAAGCATTTTTCGTCGAATGAAGAGGCCATAGCAGCCGTAAACGGTTATTTTGCAGAGCTTCCGGAAAACCATTATAAGGATGAGATAAAATTATTGGAAGATCATTGGAACAAGTGTATTGAGATTCTAAGAGATTATATTGAATAAAAAATATATTTCGTAACAAAAACAGTATTCTTTCATTTCGAGCGCAGGAACTGTTCAACCAACCTGTACATGGCATTCTCTTTACCTAAAAACGTGCACCATACAAAGGCAAACAAATAATTCTGCTACAACTTTGAAGCCAAATCAATTTCCCACTTCATCCCAAAATGAGACTACAAATTTTCAAAGTACTAAAATCCTTTCAAATACTGATAAATTCTGTAGGTTCAAAATAATTAATCGAATCAAATAATCTTGCCAAAATATAGTTTATATCTAAGTTAAATTTATGAAAAAATTACTACAAAATTTTCGAAATATATCAAAAAATAAATTAACAGTTAGAGTATAAGAACCAAATTTGAAAGTTTTATTATTGCTTATATTTTAATTTTATACAAAAACATTCATGGACTCCCATAAAATTTATAATTTTTATAATTTTCTCTTCCTCTCCCAGTTTATATCTAAACAAAGCTGATGAATTTACTCTCAACTCTAGTCAACCTATACCATACTTTGACTACAATGTCATTGGACGTGGTAACATATTAAAAAGTGACCGCATAACCCTTCCTGACAAACCTAAAGTGTACAATTTTACTTTAACTCCTGACATATTATGGGCTCCTAATTTTGGTGTTTATGTCTACTATGTAGATGATAAGGGAGAATATCATTATGCCGAACAAAGATATCATATTGATTTTGAATTACAGAATCAGGTAAGTTAAGAATTATAAAATGAAATTAAAATGGAAATAATGGATTTATAAATATTTCCATTAGATCAACATCACCGCTGCTGATCAAGTAAAACCTGGTGAAGAAGTGGCCTTGAAAATAAAGACTGCACCTAATTCCTTTGTAGGTCTAATGGCTGTCGATCAAAGTGTTTTATTGTTGAAATCAAATAATGATTTAAGTCCTCATGAATTCAATTGGGTTTTGGGTTCTTATAGTACCAATACTCGCCATCAGGGTGGCTATTCTGAATACCCTGGCACCACTTCTGGTTGTGTAACTTTAACAAATGCCAATTACTTTTACAATTGGACCAGACCCGAATTTATGTCAAGTGAGTTGTTGAGAGAGGCTGTGGCGGAAGAATTCTATACTACGGTAGGTTTATGTTCTTTAATATAATAGCTGCCTTTTCAGGTGTAGCTGATCGTGGTTTTGTTAGTAATGATGCTTTTAATCTTAAGACTGCTGTAAGACCTGCAAGCATAGTTCCACAAGCTGAAGCAGGCGTAAGTGGTGCTGCCTTTGCTGGAAATTCTGGTGGAGGTGGTGGTGGTGGCGGTAATAATATACAAGTGCGTAAGGATTTCTCTGAAACTTGGTTATTTGCTGATATTGAGAAGTAAGTTGTAATTAAGTTTTTTTCCAATTTTATTTATATAAATTTTCCTTTTTTAAATATTTAGCACTGAAACTGAAGAATTTACTTGGTCTAAAAAAATCCCTGAAACAATTACCTCTTGGGTGTTAACAGGTTTTTCATTGAATCCCACCAAAGGTTTAGGTGTAACCAAGGAACAAACTAAAATTACAACATTCTTGCCTTTCTTTATATCCATACGTTTACCGTATTCTGTTAAAAGAGGTAAGTACACAGAGAAAAAAATCATAGCCAAATCATATAAGTCATATTTGAATTAGCATTTTAGTTGTGTATATTAAATTAAGTATGAATCCTATTAAAGTAAATAGGACTATAGTTAAAATAGAAATTTTTCTATTTCAATTAATTATTTAATGTTTTAGATTATCTTTTCCCAATTTAAAAATAAATATAAATATTTAAAAATTAAATAGATTGATTTCAAAGTTGCTTATATTTTATTTAATATTATTTCTGCTTGCATTTAAAAAAATCACATTTACCACTAACTTTAGTTATCTAAACCTAGTAACCATTTCTACTTTTCTATTATTTTAGGTGAAGTCATTAATGTTCCCGCCTTAGTTTTTAACTATCTCGACAAAGCTTTAGATGTTGAGGTTACTCTTGATAATTCTGATGGCGAGTATGAATTCACTGAGGTCACTAATGAAGTAATTAACGATGAAAAACGTTCAAAAATGGTTCGTGTTCCTGCTAATGGTGCTGCCGGTGTTTCCTTTCTACTTAAACCTAAAGTTATTGGTAATGTTATGTTAAAATATACCGCTGTTTCTCCGGTGGCAGGTGATGCTATCCATAAATCCATGAAAGTAGTTCCCGAAGGTATTACACAATATGCCAATCGTGCTTATTTCGTTAATTTGAAAAATGAACCTGAACAAAAGTCATCATTTGACTTGGAATTACCCGAAGATATAGTACCCGATTCTGAACACGTAGAAGTTGGTGTTATGGGTGATATTTTGGGTCCCGTTTTAAATAATTTGGATAATTTGGTGCGTTTACCTAGGGGTTGTGGTGAACAGACTATGTCTAGTTTATTGCCAAATTATTTGGTCATGAAGTATTTGAAGGTAAGTTATATATTATTTCTAGAGTATCGAATCAAGTCCTGAAACCAACAAAAGTTTTTAATAAAAAATTTTGGCAAGTACCAACACCTTGTCTACCAATCGTCGATTTATAAAGGTACCAAACGATTTCTAATGGTACTAAAAAGTTCCAAAATTCGCCGGCCTTACAAAGGTACCAAAAAGTACCAAAACTTTGTTCATCAATCGTCGATTTATTAAGTTACGAAAAAGTACCAAAAATCGTGAATTACTAAAGGTATTAAAATGTTCCAAATTTTTGTCTTTATAAAGTTATCAAAAAGTATCGAAACCTTGTCAATCGATTGTAGAAATATAAGAAACCAAAAAGTACCAGAATTCGTGGATTTAACAATGTACCAAAAAGTACCAAAAGCCTTGTTAATTAATCGTCAATTTGTTAAAGTACCTAAAACTACCAAAAATCATTGATTTACTAGAGTACCAAAATTTTGTTTTTATAAAGTTACCAAAAAAATCCAAAAACTTGTCAAATAGTCACGGATAAAGATACTAAAATCTTGTCAAGTACTTGTGGATTTGAAAGTTCAAAGAAAGGCCGAATATTAAGGTACCAAAAAGTACAAAAAATAAAGGTACCAAAATGTACTAAATTTTTGTCTATAAAGTGATCAGAAAGTATTAAAGCCTTGTCAATCAATTGTAGAAATAGAGAAATATAAGAAACCAAAAAGTACCAAAATTCGTGTATTTACCAAGGTACCAAAAAGTACCAAGAGCCTTGTCAATCAATCGTCGATTTATTAAGGTACCAAAAATTGTGGATTTACTAAGGTACCAAAAAGTACCAAAATTAAATTTTTATAAAGTTACCAAAAAAAAAAAAATCAAAAACTTGTCAAATAGTAGCGGATTTATAAAGATACTTAAATGTTGTCAAGTACTTGTTTATTTGCAAATTCAACAAAGTGCCAAAATCTTGGTAGGTATTAAAATCCTTTCAAATACTCGCTGATTTTTAAATTCACAAGGAAAATGTATCAAAATTTTGTGTTTATTAAGTCAGAAAAAGGTACCAAAAACTTTTCAAATAATAGCGGGCTTATAAAGTACCAAAACCTTTTCAAACTCTTTTAGATTTGTAAATGCACAAAAAAGTACCCAAATCTTGTCAAACAATTGCTAAATATTTGAGGATAATGGTACTTTACGAAAGTACTATTACCTTATTATAAAAAAAAGAATAAAATTATATATTCTTTTGAATTGAGTTTAAGATCTTTTTACAAAAATAATGATTATATATTTTTTTCTTCCAATATTTCGTCTCCGCATTGGGTGACTTCTTCAGGGAAATAATATAATTTTTTATTTTCCTGAAGAAGTCACCCAATGTGGAGACGAAATATTGGAAGAAAAAATAAATAATCATTATTTTTGTAAAAAGATCTTAAACTCAATTTAAAAGAATAATATAATATAATATTGAAGACCGAGTAAAGAAAAATAAATATAAAAAATAATTAAAAATAAAATAAGTACCAGGAATGTACCAAAATTTTGTAAAATAGCTATGGATTTTTAATGGTAACAATAATGTACCAAAATCTTGTCAAATTATCGTGGATTTATAAAGATACTAATAGATTCCAATGACACTTTATAAAAGTAATATAATCTTATTATTAAAAAAAATAATTTATTAAAATAAGTACCAGAAAAGTACCAAAATTTTGTAAAATAGTTATAGATTTTTAATGGAAACAATAATGTACCAAAATCTTGTCAAATTATCGTAGATTTGTACCAAAAACGTACAAAAATTAGTGAACATGTTTGGATTTCCTAACATATCAAGAAAGTACAAAAATCTTATCAAACAAATAAAAATTTTTAAAGGTAACAAAAAAGAACTAAAATATCTAAACAATTTTGAATTCTGAAAATTTTTTCAAAAATCTACACAAATATAAAACATCCGTAATTTCTAAGGACACTAAAAAAAGTACCAAAATCTGCAAACTAATGTAATTTCTTTTTAAATTTTTTTACAGAATTCCAATCGCTTAACTCCAACTATGGAAAGAACACTACGTTTTAACATGGAGTCGGGTTATCAAAATATGTTAACTTATCGTCATATGGATGGCAGTTTCAGTAGTTTTGGTCCAACACACATGAAGGACAAACCACGTAATGGTTCAACATGGTTGACCGCTTATGTGATCCGTTCATTGCAACAAATGAAAGAATTTGTAGATGTCAATCAAAAAATCATTGATGACGGTTTAATGTACTTAAGTAACCAACAAGCTGAAAATGGTAGCTTCACTGAAAAGGGAGATTATTTCTATGCCTCACAAAGAAATCATATAACTTTGACATCAGCTGCATTGCTAGCCTTCGTAGAAAATGCTACTTATGCTGCCACTTATTCCAAGCAATTAGAAAAAGGTTTAGATTTTATAAATAAAAATTTGGATAAATCAGATTCTTTACATGCTCAAGCTTTGGGAACATATACATTGAATAAGGCCAAACATCCTGAGGTTAAAGAAAAATTGGCTAAACTTCAATCTTTAGCTAAAACCGAATCAGATCGTATGTGGTGGTCTTCGGATAAAAAATCCAAAGGTGGCAGATGGTGGTTGTATGTTTTCAGTGATGACGTTGAGGTAACCTCTTATGTTTTATTGACTTTAATGCAACAAAAATCTACTAAGATCGATGATATAGTCCCTATTATTAAATGGCTTATTGCTCAACGTAATAGTTATGGTGGTTTTGCTTCCACACAAGATACTGTAGTGGGTTTAACTGCTTTAATTGAATTTGCTAAAATGGCTGAATATGAACCGGCCAAAATGACTGTTGACATTTCATCCAAGGGTGATGTAGAAAAGAAGGAATCC